>OZ034802.1:78237325-78522325 GCA_964028335.1 Altica lythri
CTTCGAGGGCTATACAACGATTGTAGCGGTCATAATTTTTCGAGACCATTATAATTCTTTTTCATATTCTTCGCTTGTTTTCTCTTTGTCCGTCCGGGTGGAATTTTGTAATCGATTTTAAACTTACTTCCCGACCAAATACAGATATAAAAACATTCAGGGTCTTTCAGAACTCGATGACAATGGGACAATGCATGAATTAAGTGTTTTTAGACAGATCTATTGAGGTTTAAATATATTTTTATCTAATTTTCAATTTTATTTGGTAAACTAGTTCAAAATTTTCTCAGGAGACGGCGCTTCTGTAAGTAGGTTTAAAATCGATTACAAAATTCATTTCTCACACACGGTTTTAAAAACCAAAATAATATATAATTCTATACTTTGTCCTATAAATCATAAAAAGGTAGTCTATAAAAAGTTCTTTATTTACATTGTGACTATTTATAGTACGATTTGTCTTCAGTCTCAAAATAGGCCTTTGTTTTGGCGATTACCTCTCCCTCGGCGCAAATTTTTTTCTAACGAGCATTGATATCTGAATATAGAAAAAAGTCGCTGGTGCTTAGATCAGGAGAATACGGCTGATGCGGACACAATTCGCAGCCCAATTCACACAATTTTGCCACCGTTTTCATTGATTTTTGACTTACTGCATTGCCTTGATAAAACACCACATTTTTTTCTTCACAAAGAGCCACTTTGTTGCGATTTCGTCCTTAAACACTCCAATAAGACTATGTACCTAATAGTTCCTGTTGATAGTTTTTTTCTTTTTAAGATAGTTGATAAAAATTATACCTTAACAAAATATTGATGCGATAAATCTGCCAGCCGACCGTTTCGTTTTGCAAGCTTGAACGCAAATTTATTACGTGAAGTCCACTTAGATGATCCTGTGTAAAATGATGGAGCCATATTTCATTCATTGCCACATATCGACATATAAATTCAAGTTTATGATCGGTAAACAGCCTCAAACACAACTCATCAATTCATTGTAGTTTTTGGTCGATTGTGAGCTTGCGCGACACCCACTTTGAACAAAGCTTTCGCATACACACATATTCATGCACGATATGTCTAACACGTTTCTTTAATATTTTTAGAGCCTTAGCTGCCTCAATAAACTTCAGTTTTCATTCGTTGATATTTTCGTTGGTTACAGCCTATTTGAGATGTCCACGTGTGCATCTTCCTCTGTACTCATTTCGCTTTGTTTAAACTTAGAAAACCATTTTTACAGTTAATTTACTTAGTGCAGAGTTCAAATAATAATTATCAAGCCAAATTTTGGTTTGAATAGTGTTTTTTTCACCAAAAAGCAATAACAAAGAAAATGTATGAAACTAATGAGATTTCCGCTCGTCTCACATGTGCTGCTAACTAAGATAGTTACAAAACTTGACTAACATTATACGAGCAGAAATTTATTGACTTCTTACCTGTGACAGCAGCAAAAAATTGAAAACATATTCCTCTATCAATTTTTGGGCCCATCTTTTTTTTTTTCTGATGTATATTCATAAATCTAAATTATAAATAATCTTGTAGCGAAATGTAATTATGTATAATTAAATTAAGGTATTATGTTATCTTATATTGTTTTAATATCTATACTATTTTTGGTTTCATCTCCGAACGTATGTAGTTAAATAAATATTTGTTTTTAAATTAATTTCTCTATAAATGATTTAATTTTATAAGAGAAGTACTAGAAAAATAAACAGTTTGTTAATTATGAATTACATTTTACTATCTGTGAATTACAATATTAATTTCACTGATTTTTGCAAAAAGTATTAATTAAAGTTACAAAACATAATTATTTTGTTCAGCTATCAAAAAAGAGCAAGATCTATGCTCTATCCAAGCTAGTAGGAAGAGATAAAGTGGGTACCGTGATCTTTTCTTCCATTTCAACCGAGGGACAGCTAGAAGCCTAGCTTATAATATCTATGATTTTCAACCTTTATTTTGGTTCTACTTGGAGCTAAATGTTAACTATTTTTGTTGATTGGAATTAACAGACAGTTCAATACAGAAAGTAGGGCTTTTGTTTTGTCAATTTTTTATTAATGTATCTATGTCTTTTTAGTTTTTCACATAGCCATAAATTAAAAAACTATATAGACTTTAAGTACTTTATTGTTTTTTAAAATATGTCCCACCAAGATTGATATCTTTTTGCACAGGTACGTTGAAACCAATTGGTAAAACAGTAATTCTAGTCTTCAGTTGAGGCCTGCAAAATTGCTGTTTTAAAGCATCAATGGCTTCTTTCTTTTGGTGATTGAAATCGATGTCCACGCATTGTACCTATTCTTTATTTTTGGAACGTGAAGAAGTCTTTGGGACTTAGGTCGGAACTATACGGTGGATTGTCTAACGATTCAATGTTTTAAAGCTCCAAAAACTTGATTGTATCAGGCTTAATTTGAAGACCAAATTCTGGTGTGGTTTTCCATGTCTTTGATATCTGCATTACAGTCATATGCCGGTCTTGTTAAAGGAGAAGCAGTTACTGCTGGTCCTTATATTTAAACATCTTTGCCTGAATCGTTACAATAAGATGCGATGAAATAAAGCACTAAAATATAGCCTTATTTTTAATTTTTTGTGCAGTAAGATGAAGCATTTTATTCTTTAATGCGTCAAGCAATTTTGTGATCATATAAAATTATGTACCTAATAAACGAAAAATGATTTGTCCATACAAAAACTGCAATGTTGAAGACCATTTATAACAATTATAAAATAAAAAAATTCCAACTCAAAAATTATTTATAAAAATGGATTTAAATTTGTTACTCAGAAGTTTTTGGATTTGTTAAAAATGGAAAAGAACATCGACAGCATTCTCAGAGGTACCTGCTGCCCAGAAATCCTACATTTAAATCGTCTAATGGAGTTTTATATATATTTATCATTAAATAAGCTAAAACTCAACACTCGGTGGTTTTGTGGTCGCATAGAACGAATAGGTTTTCGGGCTTTGGAGTACCTGGTTCTCAGGAAACCTAAATTTTACGTTGTCTCCTGGAATTTTTTGTAAAAGTTATAAGGAAGGGGTTTCAACTAATTTTAACTACAACATACAACTTAAAAAGTAGGTTTCTTGGCCACCAGGATATTCGAGGATCGAGTGGATATTATATCCGTTCCCATCGACCCCAGAAATTTTAAATTGTAAATTGTTATTAATTTTATGTCCAATGGACAAAAAATCCTAGCATAAGACTTAAAAAATAAGCTTCCTCTGTATCACGTATTCCTGAGATCGCAACTGATTTCAAACTTGTTGTCAGCAACCTCAAAAACACACAAGTATGAATTTATAGCTTTAACCCGGCACTACATATGTGGGGTTTCACAAACCCCAGCTCCAAAATATCGCTCTTAAAATAAATCAAACGCAGACTTATGCGCACGTCCACCCCAATAGCTTCCCAAAAATGTCGCTACCATCGAATTCAGGCGTTACCTCAGTACATTGTAGGCAGTGAGTGAAGTTACACGCGCCTGAAACGCTCTGGGGTGTGTCAAACCCCACCTATGTACTCGCGTTTGCAATTTTGACATTATAAGTAACTTTTTATTTTTGACTTATTTGAATCTGCATAGTCAATTGTTTAATTTTTTAGCTAAAATATCATGTCATACGAAGCGGAACAGAAAAAGCTTGAAGCTCTATGGGCTGAAATTGATGACGATCAGAAAGATATTACACTTTTATCGTATGTGCCGAAAAAAAATAAAAACGTCCTACTGTTGTCCACCATGCACCATGATGGAGCTGTTGATGAAGCAACTGGCGATAAAAATTTACCAGAAATAATAAGCTTCTACAACTTTACTAAAAGTGGAGTAGATGTAGTGGATGAACTGTCTGCATCATATAACGTATCTAGAAACTCACGGAGATGGCCTCTTACGATCGTGTTTTCCCTCTTGAATACAGCCGCCATAAATGCTTTGGTGATATACAGAGAAAACAATCAAGATTTCAAACTTGCCAGAAGATTGTTTATCAAAATGTTGGGCTTTGAATTGATCCAGGACCACATATCTGAAAGAAAAAATAATCCAAGAATACCAAGGAGTATTCGTCAAAACATTGCACATTTTGCCCAAGATGCCCCTGCAGTGCCGCCTGCCAAGATTCCAAAACTCATGGGAAGATGTTCAGTATGTCCAAGAAGCCGAGATCGGAAAACTAAATATTTCTGTTCAAACTGTGAATCATTACTGTGCCTGGAGCATGCTGTCATAAGTTGTCAAAATTGCATGAATTCAAATAGCGATTAATTTTTTTCTTTCACTGTACAACCGGGCAGAGTTTTTCCTTGTATTATCTTACTATTAGATTTTCATTTACTATTGTATATTTGATCATATGGTGTTTATATTTTTTGGTAAGATTGTTCAGTTAAGTTGTGGTTTTTGCTTATAGAGAATTGCCTATTATTAGTTTATTTTTAATTTCTTTTAAATAAAGGTGTTCTGATTATTTCTTTTTTGCTTAAATAGTCCTTAGATGATCACTTCAGACCATGAAATTAGAAAACATATAAAAAACTGCCAGAAAAAATTCTGATTTTCCTTAGAAATTGGGGTTTGTCACACCCCACATATGTACTAATGACAGAAAAATCCACGTATGTGACGCCGGGTTAAGATTGACGTTGATATTGTATTTGTTGTATGCTACAAAAAAAAACAGTAACAAAATTAAACTAATTTTCTTATATAATTAATTTGTTACATTTTTTAATTGGTAATTTGGAAACTGCACTTCTCTGCAATTCCTTTTTTTGTAAACAATAAATATTACATGATCATATATGGTTACCAAGTTTCCTGCCTGTCTGATGAATCGAATACAAAAAACTGCATTCTAATCCATTTTGATGGTATATTGTTTTATTTTTTCAATCTTACTAATTAAGTTATTTTCTGGAGTGCTTTTAGTTATTGCCTATATAACAGGTATACTAAAATATTCCATTCGTGCCCAAAGACGATAATGTCGATAATCCACCTAACGTTGTCCAGGAAAGACCCATAAAAAGGTGAAGGGCTGTATTAAACAGAAAACTTTATAACAAAGGATGGAAAAATAAAAACTAAGACTATTAAAAAAATATTTTTCAAAAGATTTGAGACATCGACTCTGCTTTCGGGAAATCGATGCTGCTACCATCCAAACTCTTATTCGACACGTAGGTAGGAACAAAGTTCGAAACGATTTAGGACACTAAGCCGCTAGCTGTTTTGTATTCTAGTTGTTAAAAATATTGTAAAGAACTGTTTTTTTACTTAAAATTGAACAATTAAATCAAAAGTTTATATACGGTGTCGTGGGACACCAGGTAGGAACGAAGTTCCTTCGGCTAATGTAGAATCGATACAATTTGCACTACTCGCTTGTGTATACGACTGTAGCGCCTGCGCACGTCTCATTTAACGGTTTTATTCCACGAACTTTTTCTTACGGTTTTACTATTACATTTTTTTCAGTTCAGTCGCGCAGCAAAATCCGTATCTCCTCCAAGCCTGCCGTAAGGAACTTCGTTCCAATAAAATCTTTTTAAATGTCTCAAAACTTTTATTACATATAAAGTTTAATGATAAACGAATTTATTTATATTATCGAACTGTGATAACATATCGTACCTACTTACTTCCTTTAATGGTAAATGTCAGAAACAGCGATCATCTATTTTGTCGAGATTGTTTTCCTTACTTCAACCCTCGACGAAGACGCCTTTTGGACGAATTATGACACTCGTCTTGAAGTACAATACGAAGAAAACATATTTTTCAAAAAAGTGCTAAACTGCATTTAATGGGTTATAGCCGAGGTTTAAAGCGACTGTCTTTTACAATCCACACTTTATGTTTATGTTTAATTTTTTTTAAACGATATATTTTAGAGTGTGTCTAAGAAATACAATTTAAAAGGATGTTTATTTTTATGAAAGCGATTTACTTTGTAGTTAGCAAATACTTAAATGTTACATAATAATAGAATATTTGTTTTCTCCAAAACATAGAAAATAGTAAGAAATTTTATTTTTTTATGACGCCCCAGGGGAGGAATTCCGTACCAATAAAGATATTTTGATATGAAATTCTTCCTGAGACACCCTCCAATCAATCAAATCTCCGGGATGCAAATGAAACATCTTAAGCCGGGTCCAGACTATGTAACAAAACATGTTATATAGCAAAGTTATATAACTTGTTAGAGAAATTCAAGTGAAAAAGTTATATAACACAATGTTATACAGCATTATTCTTGCTATATAGCAAATTTTATGTTATCCGTTGGGTGTCGGTAAAGATCAAAGAAAGTTATATAACTTTGTTATATAACACGCCGCAACTTGTCCACACTTGTGTTATTAAACATTTACTGCACCGCCAGCCAGCCAGCGCATCGGCGATTGAATTTAGTATTGCTAGAACTGTCGCATTGCACATACTGTTTTTACGCGATGGAATGGTCGAAAGAATTTACCACTGATCGAGTTATTACGCGAGCAACGTGTTTTATGGGATCCTACCTTCTTAGATTTTAAAAACAGGAATAAAAAACACGACGCGTGGACTGAACTAGGGGCAGAATTGAAATTGTGAAGATAAGAGCATCCTAAAACTATCTTTTCTGCTCTTTCGGGCTCAAGAAGCATTGGTTTTCGTAACACCCTGAATACGACAGATAAAATTCCAAATGAATTTTCGACTACTTACATGCCTAGCTCTACTATGTCTGTAATTGTAAATTCGCCCCTGTGAACCTTTCTGTTGAGTGCCTGGGAAGGGTGTCATAATATGCGGTTGCAAAGCAAATGCCTCATCACCTAGAAATACGAACGGTGGTGGTGATGTTCTTCCCGGTAATACTTTCATTGGTGGGAGATTCAAGGAAGATGTTTCAAGTAGCTGTTTAAATGTTGTGTTAGCATATACTCCGCCATCAGACAAACGTCCTTGGCAACCCACATTTACATAGGTAAAACAATAGTTAGCGTCAACTATAGCTAAAAGCACTATGCTGAAAAATCCCTTGTAGTTGAAATAGTCGCTTCCAGTGTCCATTGGAGCTTGTAAACATATGTGTTTTCCATCCATACTACCACAACAGTGAGGGTAATTCCACATCTGATTGAAATCGTCTGCAATCTGTAGCCATTCTTCTTGATATGTAGGCACCTAAAAAAAAGCTTCAGTTTTTTTATCTTGTAGGAAGAACGGCAACCAGAGTCACATCCAGAAGTGCAACGTGATACAGAAAAATGTCAAGAAAAAACTGTGAAAAAAACCAATGCTACCACAAAAGGTATCAAGAGAAGAATTTTAGATGCGAAATCTGAAGAAGCTTACGCGGTAATGAAACAAATATCCAGTAACGTGAAAAAACGAGATGACTTCGATGTGTACGGTGAATATGTAGCCGGAATCTTGCGGAATCTCAAAAGCAAGTCGATTCTAGTCCTCGCGAAATATGAAATAAATAATGCTCTCTACCGAGCGGAGATAGCAGACATACCTTCGAATACACCTCAGCCATTTACTACTCCGGAGTCCGATACACCTGCATCTACTCAACTTTCACCAATTACAATAGACACTGACACCCACTCATACAATAGACCTGGGTCATCTACCATGACGTCCACTACTTCACCAATTCAAACTGACAATGATACTTAATCATACGCAGACGCAGAAGAAGAAGAAGAAGAAGAAGAAGACATGAGTGAGAAGGAATTAAGCTTCACAAAAATGCTTCTGAATTTATAAATGTCCGGATCTGTTTTATTTCCAATTGGATGAATAAAGAGGTTTAAAAAATCCTATGTACTTACTTTGATTTTGTCGCTTAAACAGACGATGAGAGCGTCGCACACTTCTGGTACAATATTCGAAATACTCTGCTAAGAAAATTTGAATAAATAGCTCAAACTTTGGTAGGAATCTCCACTTGCTAAGAATCTCAACGTAACCGCCAATCTTTCTTTTACTGGTATTGCATCTCGAAATGTCGTGTCTTTTTTGCCTACTTTATGGCCGATTTGATTTATTAGGTATTCGAAATAAGAACATGTCATCCTTAGGAAATTTTTAAAACTACCATCACATTTAATGCCCCCTGTCAATGGGTCTATGTCATCCATTGCTAGATCCTTCAAAGGAGTTGTTCCACTATATGTTCCTCTAGCTCTCAACGATGGCCGTACCCAAAATCTCCGTGTAGATTTCACTCGTCGCCTACATAAAATCACGCAAGCTGCTGCTGCCAAAATTACATCCTCTACGTTTGGGGTCATTTTCAATACTACAGATGCCACTGCTTCTAGATGAGCACTTTTGTTTAGTTTTATTTCGTTACATAGTCTGGATGTCTCTGCTATTTTATAACAAGTTATATAACAAAGTTGTATAACACATTTGTTGTATAACTTTGTTAATAACATGTTTTGTTACATAGTCTGGACCCGGCTTTAAAGAAACCAGCTGTTATAAACGAAAATACATTTTTTTCTTTACTTTTTGTTTTTTTTTTGGGTTTCTATTTCTATCTTCTGATCTATGTACAATTAATTTTTTTCTTCAATATATTTTGTTTTTATTTTTATCTATATACCTTTTATTAATATTTCATTTATATTTTTATTTAGTTTAATTCATTTTAACACTATATACATTTTACACTACATTTTTCTCATCATATTTCAAGATTTAATGAATTACATTTCTTTTAATTCTATGCCAACAAAAAGTCAACTCTAATGTTAGCAACCAATTTTCTTGAGGGTGATTCACCTCCCAGAAAGTCACCGACAGAGTGAGCCCCTGAGAAATATCCATATCTAGGTTACATTTGGAAAGCACGCTTAAAGAAGGTGGTTTAAAATCGTTAAATTAACCTTATTTTTTAAAATTAACTTGTGGGTAGGGGTTGGAGTGCTTTTTTAGCTACTGAAAAGGTTAGGTATACCAGCTGTAAAGAGGAAGGGTTCAAAGAAAGTCCAACTTGTAATTTTGTACAGTTGGTACTACTCAAAGAACAGAAATATCGTGTAGTGGTTACTTATTTTTTTTTATTAATAAAATATGTCTTAATAACATCATACATATGTGTGGTATTCCAAACAACTTTGGTTGAATTAAAATATGATTAAAAACGCTGACTAACCACTAGGTTCATGTGTGACCAAGCAGTTTAAACTGTTTAAAGGTCTATCGGCTTTAGATGTAAATCGCAGGTTTGATTTGTATCGCATGTAACATTTTTATATGTTTTCTTAATCCGATTTCTAATTTAACTAATTTTTAAATCTAATAAACACTTAATTCAATTTGGATATATTATTACTATTAGATATATATTAATTAATACAACTGTTAATATTAACACATTTAATGGGAAACGCGTTATATAAAGTTGTATCTCATAAAATAAAGCAGTGAATCCTCATTAAAACTTTACCTTTACCGTCTGTTCTATTCATATTTTCATTGGTTTCATGCACAAATAAAAACAAAAGAAAGTGTGGAAAATTCTAAATTGGAAAACAGTCTTTCCAAGCGAAAAGAAACTTTTTCCTTCTAATAACAAATTTATATACAAACCTGCTGAAAGATCTAGGCGAGATTGGATATCTTTTTCACTTTATAACTGTCTACGTAACATATGGTGAATTTATTCAATTTATGCGGATATTTTGTCAAAACGTACCTTTTTATGAATAAATACGAAACAAACCTAATTTAAAAATAAGAATAAGCTTTTATAAGAAATTCTGAAATATACCTAATATAATATCTCACGAATTTCTGAAATATAAAAACATTTAACATCCCACGTACTTAATAAAAACCCTAAGTGTGAAATCCAACACAGTCAATTTCTTTTTCGCTCTTTTAAGCGCTAAATACTCGAAAACGATCAGAAGAAAGTACATCATGGGTGTTTGTCGTCCAGCAAATATATTTGACATGATTCAGCAATATATCATCGAAAGAAAAGACCTGAAAAATAATATATAGCTCTTGACACATTGACGTGATTAATCGATGGAGTGCTTTTAAAGCTTTTTATCTGTTCGATCTTTTATCCCTCGACACAGATGCTGCTTAATACCAATCGATCATTGATTTGTCTCTCAATTGCATACAACTACCGACAGCTTTATATCGAATACAAATTGTATAAATAATCGTCCAAAACTCATTAATATTCATATGTCAGTAATTTCTTAAGGTATTTTTATCAGGGACATTTTTAGTAAATTAAAGCTTTTTTGGAAGTATAACTTTATATTGCCTAGTAAGCGGCTGCATCACTGAGAAGCAATATGGAAACAGACTACTATCACGTCACGTGAGCTCATATGCTGTCACTTTCTCATGCTTTTATTTATTGCATTGGTTTTCGGTGCAGTGTTTGTATTTCGATGGCGAATGAATTTGATACTTCAATGAGTCCTTCGGAATGTGAAGAAGAACTAGAAAGTGTATGCAGATGTATAGTTTTGGATGAATGTGGTAAAAACCTAAACAGATTATGGGTACACGATATAAATAAAATAAGGAAGCAATTTGGTTTGGAATATTTGCTGCTCGTTGGAGATGTTTAAGAAGTACAACTTGATTTGTTGATATAATTGTCCTTACATCGTGTTGCCTGCATAACATGCTATGCGAAGATAAATTGATTAAATCTGTTGCTTAATTAACGCTACTTCCTCAACAAGTGTTGTTAAATTTTAATTCTATAGGAAGCAATTGCAGTTGCGAAGTATTTAATCTGTAACCTTTACTTTTTTATTCATTTTTATATTTTTATTTAACAGTAAAATCTTTTCGTTAAATTAATATGAACAATTTAGGACCAAATTTAACTAAAGAGTTGCTCGACCTTTGTTCTAACTTAGCAAGAAAAATAGTAACTGAAACTAGGTAAAATTATTCGTTTTATTGGTTTGAAAATAAGTAATAAGTATTAAAATTACCATAAAAATTCATCTGACAATTATTGTCTACCTACATTCTAGATGAAACTGCACTGCAGGAAGCTGGATGGTCGCTTGGAGGAGGATGATATGAATTGATATGAAATTTTCCGGCTCCGTCGTGGGCTTGAACATTTTAGGGCGGGAATTTTCGCTTTTTGTAATTAATGGATTACTATTATTGGTTAACCGTAAGTAGTATTATTTTATTAAAAAAAAAATAGAATTTTTGAAGTAAAACTTCTTTAGCGGCACTAGGGGTAACTCAGTAATTCTAACGGACGTGACGTCATTCTAATGTACCGCGTACCGGAAACAAAACCTGATACAAAATACCTAACACGATTCTGCCTACCTTATTAAATAAAATTAAATCTGTAATTGTATGAATTGACAGCTTGTCATCTTGTCAACCAAAATACATTGGTGGTAAATAGTTTAAATTTTTGTATAAAGTGTTTGTTTTAAATATAAATAAACAAAGTGGATTTATTAATGAAGAAAGTGATGAAAAAATATTGATTGAAAATGAGTGAGTAGGTACTTTATATGCATAAATTTTACTTTTGGTGTGTAATTACACTATTTATACCTAATTATTTATACCTATTATTTATACCTAGCTATTTTCGTTTTATAGACTTAAAGAGCTAAAAAGAAAAAGAAATTGTGAACGTCAAAGGGCATATTATAGGTAAACGCCAGAAAGATTTGAAGAAAAATGAAAATGAAAAAAAGACGAGACAGGGACATTCATTATGATTTGATTAAGTAAGTTTATATACATACATACATATTATGATAGTAAATAATTATTTATAGGGAAGCTTTACGTTAAGTAAAGAAGCATGTGGCACGTTTTTGTTCATAAAATAATAATATTCGAAATGTTTTAACACTTGCTTATACTTATTTTAGGTTTGGTCAGGTAGCCATAAAGGCCATAAAACCATAGTCAGGATGGCTGATCTTTTACCAGCAATAACAGATCCTTCGTAGAACTGAAGAAAACAAACTCAACTCGGGATTTTAAATTTTATGGAATATGCTATAAAATGCTACAAAATGAAATGGTTATATATCTAACTATCGAAGGCTCTTGTGTTGTGTTGTATTACAATAAGATAGATACAGCTACAAAATCACACATTCTAAACGTAATGTGTGTATATTTTTAATATTGTTTACCCATTATTAAAGCAAAACTTCTTTAGGCGCGACTATGGGTAACTCTAACGGAAGATTCTGATAAAAGTAACGGTGTGATTTCAGCTATGGGAGCAGCTTAAATTTTAAAAATTTATTTATGAAATTTTCAAAATTTTCAAACGGTTTCAAATACATTAATGGTATTTAGAGAATAAAATCTATGTTTTACATTTTAGTTATCATAAACCTATTATTTCATATTATATAAAAAATAATGATAACTTTCAAATTCCTATTTCTAATGAATAATATAAATATAACATCTCATTTTTTGTAAACTATATAGACAATAAATATGATTGAATTGTAATTAAATATTTATTTTCCGATATGTACGTCAACAAGTTTTACTTCAATCGCGCGTAAAGGTTACACGCACACTCTTTTTTTTATTAATTAAATGAACTATCCGATCTAACTGTCTCTTTCACAGTGTAGTCAAATTTTTAAATATTTTTCTTAATGAGACAGCTGTGTCTCAAATTCTTTAATACACTGAACTCATGACGTTTTTCTCCATAGCTAGGTTACTTGCATAAAATATTAAGGTGGATAGAAGCCGGGCGTACCTTCAGATGGTTTCTGAAGGTTAGATGGTAGTCGGTAACCACTACGACTACCGACGTTCTGTTACTCATATCACATTTGTAAATTGCTGGATGTTCGCCAGGAATGTATCTATTATCTATTATCCTACCAACCTTAAATACTTACCTATACATTTGTTTAGGTACTACTGTTATCTCTTTAACCCATTTAAATAATCGCTGGTGTCTGTCTCTGCAAAACGTGTTTTTACAAAGATGTTGACCTCTTTATTTAAAATATAATGTTGTCTATTAATTTCATATTTAAATTGATAAAACAGTAACTAAATCTGGTGAGTAAAAAGATTAGTCTTGTAGCTTAAACCAGAAGGATGGATTTCTACATTGGAAAACGCTAAGGTGTCCTGGAGAATTTTTTTTTATTGTCACTGTTTTCTTCTGAAGTTCACGTTACCTTAAACAAATAATAAAGTGAAAACCACAGTTAAAACTGACAGATCAAAGTATAATAACAATCTAGCTTCTTTAAATTTACCAAAACAATTTTTGAGGTAGCAAAACGATAGGGGAATTGTTTGTAAAACAGTTCAATGAGGTGTTTACCAGACCACATATTAAAAATTAGTTTCCAATTCTTCCTCTAAATACTAGATCTAGTAAATCAATAAATACTATCATTTTACTTTAAAGAATGTTAAAGAGGGCGTAAAAAATTTAAAAAATGATTCTACGCTGGTCCAGACAATTTACCAGTAATATTCCTATAGAAATGTACATCCATTGGCTCCATGCTGACTGAGTATATGAATGATTGCATGACATCTGGGCAACTACCTGCAATTTGGCAAAAAGCACTGGTTATACCTCTTTTAAAAAAGGTAATAAACATCTTCTACAAAACTTCTGCCCTTTTAGCCTAACCTGCAATCTTTGTAGATATATGCTTGATATGGAGTTCTTTCAGACCCTTAACATGGATTTGTACCATATAAAATTCTTATTTAATTTGGTTTACAAATAATAGAAGCAAATAGGTACGTATTGCTTTTAAGACAGCCCACTGGACAATCTTAAAATACTGCCCACCATTCACGTTCAGATGCGTTACAAGTGTTCCAAAGTAAATCTAACACTGTTTGTGTTAAAATAGCTTTCTGCAGGTCATCTAAAGATATTTTAGTGAGTGTAAACTTTTATACAGTGTCACTGATAAAAAAAAAATTCTGAAAAAAGAATTAATAATTGTCGTTTTTCATGATTAGTTTATGATTTTATAGAAAATAGTTGCAGTCATTTTTTTCCATCGAAAAAACTCTTGTGCCTTAATTTTAAGCTGTATTGTTATTCGCAATTTACTTTTCAGTTTCTCACCTGTAGAATTTGTATCAACGTTTTATCGAGAGTTATTGATATGCGCCAAAACTGTGATTTATGGTATCTCAATTGTATCAGTATTAAAAACTTTCATTCAAATTAACCAATCACATCTATCTACATTTTTTATATTTTTCTAATCTTAATTCGACGATTTTCTACCCCTATTTTGTAACATTGAATAACGTGTGGTCAGCTTCTGATCATTATGAAACTGCATCGTTATCCAAGTTGATACAGTAACGCTTAAGCTCAGCAAAACATTTCCAAATACGTTGTGGTAAATGATGATGTAGATTTCCCGTTAACAGTGACGAACGGATTGCAAACATGCAATGACAGTCGATAATCGATTTTGTTTATTTTAATAACAAAACTGACATAGATTCTACTGGAACAATTTTTGTATAGATTCATGTTAGCTTGCTGTGCCAGATATTTCATCTCGACAGCAAAGCTTAATATCGTGTTAAAAACACTAACTGTTTTAAGGTCCTTTATTTTTTCTCATTTCATAATTTCTTTTTTCCTAAAAAAATCTTGTTTATTTACTAAATACTAGCTGACCCGGTAAACTTTGTACCGCCTAACATTGTTGTATTTTTCTCATTTAACGTTTTTTTACTATTTTGGTGGTTTAAATATATAAGATATCAAACTCTTTAATCAAGTAAAAGTTGCTCGTTTAAATATTTGAGATATCAACTGCGCCACCTTGCGGTTTATATTAATAGAACATTAACTGCGTCGCCTTACGGTGGCGTCATAGTACTTTATTAAGTAAGGATTACTCGTTTAAATAAGGTATCAACTGCGTCACAGTAGTTTTCTCTTTTTCCACATTATTTTTACTATTTTCCATTTTACTTTAGTTTTACGTTTTTCTATTTATTTAGAAGTAAGGACCTCTCAAAAAAAAACTTGAAGTCCAGTTTCACTCATTGTGGTCGCGGTAGATTTTAACTCTCGTAACAGTAAATTCTTGGTTTTATAAATCGTCATTTATATGTTGCCTAAATTATACAGTTTTAAAAAAGATTTTATTTCTATGAATAAAATGAAAATTTCCATATATTTTAATTTACAAAAATGATTTCATCCTGCAAACTGCAGACAGTATGATAAAAAAGGCCGATAACAAGTCTTTATTAAATTCTTATAACGAACCTTCGTTACGTTCGCGGTGTATAAATCAAGAGAAAAAAAAATCTCTGTTTTTTTATCTCTTGAAAACGTAAAAACGTAGATATTATGAAATGGCAGACTCCTTATTTTTCCTACCTACACAGTGATTACAGCTTTTTATATCTACGAAAAGAAGCGAGAAATATTGCTCATTATTTGGCCACATTTTTAAGTATAAATAATAATAGGGATAAATGTTTTTTATAGATTAAGTTTAAGAATATTTTTCAGTAAATTAAACACATAAACGGAATGTATTGAATTCGAATGAACAGTTTTATAAGTAATAAATTCAATCGATTCTAAAAGATGCCGCTTACAAAATTTATAATGGGATATAAAAATTTATCACAGAAATGTAAAAAACGAAAAATATTGATAACAACAAATATTTCCTCTTTAAGTAAACGCCAAGAATTTAAATTGCAAACGATTTCCTCTTTTAAATTTTAGATTTTTCCGTAGTTTTTTTAAATTGTTACCCAAATCTATAAATGTCAGAGAGGTTACATTCTGCTGTTTGAAATCTGGGTCTTTCTTTTTTAAGTTAAAAGAAGATTAATTATGTCAATTAAAGAATTAATTATTCTCTAATCTCTTCAATGAAAATCTTCAGAAACCCTTGAATGGACACATTCTGTAACGGTATCTATTCTATAGGGATGATTTTTCTTCAAAATTCCAAGATTTGGAAGATATGTCTTAGAATTCTTTTCCTTTGTCTCCACAGAATGGCTGAAACTTTAATCCAGTTATAGTTCAGTAACTATAACTACAGCAGACTGAGGTTACAGTTTAATATGTAAAGTTTGTACCTACTTGGCGCCCTATCCCTTGGTTTTAGAGATCCTTGTGAGCAAACTCATGATTAAGTTTTTATGTACGAAAGTTTTTTTAGTAGTGTAAATTTTTAGTAGAAATTGAATTTAGAATTTCTTGAATAACAATTAACGTTACAATCTTGTTATGAAGCTAGTATTTAGAAAATAAGAGAAGGCGCTTTTAATACCTACTTAAAATATTTTTTACTCCAACTGGTGTATAGTATATACAATACTTTACATTTTAAGTACTTTATTTATAGCTACCCTTATAAAAGCTTTGCTTACAGAAATGGATTATTTTTTATTATTGAAACTAATCTATTTAAACTTCATATGGTTGATCGCTCCAACAGTTTAAATCTAGACAATGAAGCCATCGAAAGTTAGTGGTAGTTTCTCTCCGAATCCGTATATCAGGAATTTAAAGTTCAATAGAAACTAAAAGCTCTGGATTTACATTCTGACTGAAATTTATGCCAGTTAGTGGAACATAAAATCAGAATTCTATTAGTTCTGGATAAAAGGATTTCAAGATCACTTTCAGTGAGATCTTTTTCTTGAATAATATGGGGATTATAGTTGACAAAAGCTAAGGCTATACAAAGAGGAAGCTGACTTGTGTGAGGGTTGCGAACCGAAAGAAGGAATTAAAATTGTGTTAATAAAAAATCTATTAAATCTATAAAAATCAAATCATCACTATCACTACATAGTATAAAACAAAGTCGCTTTTTCTGTCCCTATTTCCCTTTGTATGATTAAATCTTTAAAACTACGCAACGGATTTTGATGCGGTATTTTTTAATTGATATAGTGATTCAAGAGGAAGGTTTATATGTATAATAGCATCCATTAAATAGTGGAGAAATACTGTTATTTTTGAGGTTTCTAATGTGATGTCGTTAATAATCAATTTTTTGCCGCTTACATTGCAAACGCAGGCTGAACGCTACGGGATTTATCAAAATAATGTACTAATTATTTGTACACATTGAAAAGGTCTACAGAAAACTCCGCGATGGTATATGTCTATCTCTTATGGATATCCCACAATAACATTTTTTTGTCATTTACTTTTTACGACAAATAATTTTCGAAGCGATTTTGGTTAATCCTTATCCAAATAAATAGTTTAAATACATTGTTGATTTAATATAGATCTATATGGTCCTTTACAGCACAAGATTTAAATGAATATTTTCGAAGATAACACAGATTTAAAATTGCAGGACGTAGCGCTTGAGGTGGTACTGGCCGGCCGAGGCGGCGGCAGCGTGCCTATAAATAGCGCGTCGAAGACCGCGATTTTCCCTATCTATAGCACTTTGAATTTTGCATCGATCGGACGCGTTTATTACGAAATTAATTATTATGACGCTACCCTAAGGTTGTGCAGTTGAGATGTTATAAAATTACACCTGTACTTCTTACATAACTAAGTACTATGACGCCACCGTAAGGTGGCGCAGTTGATATCTCATATATTTAAAAGAGCAAAACTTACTTACCTAAGAACTATGACGCCACCGTTAGGTGGCGCAGTTAATATATAATATACCTAACCGATAAATTACAAAGTACTATAAATAATACTAAAAACTGGTAATTAACTAGAAAATATGATAAAAAATAAAAAAAATTAATTGTAAAAATTAAAAAAAGGTTGGAAAAAACATTAGTGTTAGGCGGTGCGAAGTTCGCCGGGTTCGCTAGTTAGATATAAAAGATAATGCGCAAGTGTTCTTTTTCCAATAGAAGGGAGGCTGAAACCTGACTTTCCTATTCTATTATAATACTTGAATGTGGCATGTAATAGAAGGAAATAGAAATTGCTGCCACAAAAAACATACAAAAAATATTATTTAATCAAAAATATTGTTTCGGGAGAGACTTGTTGATGCTTTATAAAAATTTAATTAACATGTTTTAATAATTATTTAATTAAAAAATTAATATCAGCTACTAGCATATGAAATGTTTATTAAAACTTTTATAAAGCATTTATGAGTTATTAACGAAGCATTATTTTTTATTGACGTTTGTGAGCAACAAAAATTTTTTAAAATATGAAAAATAGTAACACTCAAGGAGATCCTACATAAGCGTAAATTTGCACTGCCATATTTTTTTATATTTTTCGATTTAACCATTTTTTGATAAATGTTTTTTAATTAAATAAAATGTATGTATAAATAATATAATTCACCATTTTTACTCTTAAATAAAAAACTTTTACTAACGTCTCTTACAAATTATTTTTTTTAAAGGAGGTTATTTACCTCAAATATGTTTCATTGTAAATGAATGAATAAAAATAATTGAAATCTTCCCATATAATCAATTAACTAATAGGTAAATGTAACAATAGATATGAGTGACAAATAATCATTAACTAAATCGATAAGAATACATACCTAATAATATTTATTACAAATGTAGTATCAGTTAATTCAGTCATAGGCAGAAAGAAGTTGCATGTTATCATGAGTAACGTTATTCCTTCTTATTACAACCCTGGTGTTTATATAATACGTTGTGGTTCTTGCAATGCTACACCATCTACGCCAGCGTTATTCCGTAGCTGCCTAATATCCAACTCGTGCTGACGTACAACTCCGCAGCTTCGACTAAAACTTTTAACCAAAAAACTCAAAGACTGCTGGACCAGTTATCCAACTGGTGCAGCAGATGGGGAGTAGCTCTCAACCTCAACAAAACCCAAACCATCATCCTTAGACATCCAAACCCCAGTCGACGAGAAAATCTCACTTTTGACCATATCAACCTGTCATTATGGGGGGAACAGCTCCTTCCTAAAGATCAGGTGACCTACTTGGGCGTACGATTTACTCGAACGCTCAGGTGGGTCGCTGATTTTGAAGTTACAATCAACAAAATAAGAAGACGAGCATCCCTCGTAGGTGCCATTGGTGGTAGACTCAAAAAATGTAACACTAAAACCCTACTCCACACTTATAACATTTTCATTCGACCCCTGGTTGATTATAAGGTCGAGCCAAACTCTGCTCTTCCTCAGAGACTTCTCCATTCTCTTCATGCCACAGTGTGAGCAATCATTCGCAAAGCTAAAAACCTACACTATTTTTACCTCACTTGATTAAAAAAAAGCAAATGTACCTACCTCTAACCAAATTCTACTATTTATCTTAAATAGTCCAATGTTTCATTAAGACTTTGTCTATTTTGAACAAAACTGCATTTGACAGTTTATCTAAATAAATTTTTTTTTACTCTGTTTGCAGAATTTATGTACACAATGTTTTGTAGGAAAACATTTTAATAATACATTTCCTCCCGAGGCACTTTCATCAATTCAAATATATTCTCCATGGAAAATCTTTTTTTAACGTGAATTATCAATCCACTGACCACTGAAATAATATTAAATTTTACAATGGCTTTACTTACTTATTAAGCAAAACTGAGCGAATTTTCCTTAGTTTTTAGGTCGCCGGACTAACCTAATATTTAGATATTACAAGTAGCGACCTACTTTTTTAATGCATTATAACCAATAAACTTAAGTTGTTTAAAAACTGTATTATAAATTTATTTAAATATAAAATATATTTTTCAATTCAGCGCATCCATTTTGAGCCTCAATCGAAATACAACATTCAATCAGACATGATTAAATAAACATTATATTAACTCAAATTTCATTCCAGCTCTTTTTAATATCAGATATATGATTAACTGCCGTTTGTGATTTAAAATTGTTTGTGAAACAGTGAGTGCGATTTTATACATTTCTGTATAAAATGTAATTTTCCAAATCAATAACATTCAAACAAAACCATTTTGTGACGGTAAAAAAATACCAACATTTTATTCTCTGGTTATGATTTAAATGTTTTATAATACATGATTTAATTTTGATAAAAAAATGTGTGTAGTTAATACATAAATTCGTGTTAGGGATAATACTGTTTTTAATTTCCAACTGTGATTTAAAATTTGTTTTGTCAAAAGTTTCTTCTATACTTATATGCAAATTCATAATTTTCTTAATATGTAATGATATTTAACAAAAATTTAGAAAGCTTTCTTAAAGATTTTCAGAAGCTTTTTCTTAGTCTGTAATAAAAGTGATCCGCCTGTGAAATAAATAAATGATCTTGCTTTAGAGATTGAAAATTCTGGTGGTAATAGTTTTTTCTAAAACATCACTCATTTTATGAATCTCAACTAAAACACAGTACCTACAGATATATAGTAGGTAGAGGCATTATCCTAATTTTGATAAATAAATTTTCACAGGATTCACGGAATCCAACATTACAAAGCAATACCATAACGTATATGTAAGTGGAAAAGTGAGAAATGGGTCATTTTAAGTATGTCAAAACTAATTGAACTTTTAGTTGTCGTAACACAAAAAGTGTAGTTACCAACTTACTTCTTAAGTAGTCCACGTCTTGATATTAGATAATTGCTCAAATAAGAGAAAGAATCAAAAACTTACAAAAATTTTTGTAGGTATACAGGGTGTTTCCAAATTGATGCGAAATATTTTACAGGGTGATTTTTCAGCAAAAATTAAGGGGGGTCTTTCATATAAATTTTTGTTCAAAATCGCTCTCCCTCCAATTTACAGCCCCTTAAAGTTGGGGGAAAACAATTGTTTTTATTTAATATCTCCACTATGGAAGAATTTAGAAGAATGAAATTTGGCAGATAATTGATGCTAATAAAATGGAATTTTTTGACAATTTTTGTAACCCTGGAATGTTTATACAAGGGGGTGAAAAAATCAACCCTTATGATATTTTGCCTCTAAACTTTTAAATTCGTCTACATTTTCCTACTTAAAAAATTGATTTAAGAAGACAGACTTAAACTGCAACTTTTTTATGTCTCGACTTTTTCTCCTAAAATTGTTAGTTTGATCACAAAAAAATAAAATAGGTTACAATTCGATATTACTTATTCCTTTATCACATAAATCCAGAAGCGTTATTGTTTGTTAAAAACAGAGTAAGCACGTGTCAAATAATGTCATATGGGCAGATAATTATTGCTAATGAAATGGAATTTTTTGACAATTTTTGTAACCCTGCAATGTTTATACAAGGGGGTGATATTTTGCCTCAGAACTTTTTAATTCGTCTACATTTTTCTACTTAAAAAATTGATTTAAGAAGGCGGACTTAAACTGCAACTTTTTTACGTCTTGACTATTTCTCAGTAAGTTGTTTCGTTGACCATAAAAAAAATAAAATATTACTCATTCCTTTTGCACATACATCCAGAGGGGTTATCGTTTGTTAAAAAAAAATAAAGTATGCCAGTATTGAATGATATCATAATGACAAACAGTTAATGATTATTTAATTGGACCATATTTTCTACCAATAAGATTAAATGGAAACGACTACGGCCATTTCCTCGAAGAAGTGTTGCCCACTCTTCTTGAAGATGTTCCTATACAAATTAGGCAAGAATTATGGTAATGAGTACCTAATATTTAATTTTTTTATGGTCAAAGAAACAACTTACTGAGAAATAGTCAAGACGTAAAAAAGTTGCAGTTTAAGTCCGCCTTCTTAAATCAATTTTTTAACTAGAAAAATCTGAGGCAAAATATTATAAGGGATGATTTTTTCACCCCCTCGTATAAACATTGCGGTGCTACAAAAACCGTCAAACAATGTCATTTTATTAGCAATAATTATCTGCCAATTGTGACATTATTTGACACCTGCTTACTCTATTTTTAACAAACAATTTATGTGAAAAAGGTATAAGTAATATCGAATTGTAACTTATTTTATTTTTTTGTGATCAAACTAACAATTTTACGAGGAATAGTTAAGACATAAAAAAGTTGCAGTTTAAGTCCGTCTTTTTAAATCAATTTTTTCAGTAGGAAAATGTAGACGAATAAAAAAGTTCTGAGGCAAAATATCAAAAGGGTTGATTTTTTCACCCCCTTGTATAAACATTGCAGGGTTACAAAAATTGTCAAAAAATGCCACTTTATTAGCATCAATTATCTGCTACATTTCATTCTTCTAAATTCTTCCATATTGGAGATATTAAATAAAAACAATTTTTTTCCCTCAACTTTAAGGGGCTGTAACTTGGAGGGAGAGCGATTTTGAACAAAAATTTATATCAAAGACCCCCCTTAATTTTTGCTGAAAAATCATCCTGTAAAATATTTCGCATCAATTTAGAAACACCCTGTATATACAAAATCATGTTAGGTACATATACAACACAATAAACACACAATAATTTATGATGTTTTATTTAACACATTGTCTAATAACAAGAATTTGCTTGATTTTTAATATATTTACAATTTTTTTTAACAAATATAATAGGCATGTAATTCGTAATAATTTATGTAAAACCATTGTTATTTTAATATTTACAAATTATACGTAGGTATTCATTATTTTCAGTTTAAGGCACCGGATCAAGGTTTAATTTTTCTTCATGTTTTTCTACTACTGAAAAAAAATTGTTAGACTGAACCAAATAGAA
Organism: Altica lythri; assembly: GCA_964028335.1. Classification (NCBI taxonomy): domain Eukaryota; kingdom Metazoa; phylum Arthropoda; class Insecta; order Coleoptera; family Chrysomelidae; genus Altica; species Altica lythri. The sequence goes on from OZ034802.1 coordinate 78,260,003, forward strand.
TTGCAGTATGTATCTACTTACCAAGAGGTTTATTTGTTAACACCAACTGTTTTTCAGATCCTCCTGATGTGGTTTCCAAGAAGCTTTCTAACATTGCACCTGCTGCACCATTTTTTACGCCAACTACTTGACTTATAAATGGTTTGTTACCTAAAAATATGCAAATAATGTTTCAGATGAAAATTGAATAAGAAAGCATTTCCCAAAAATTACAGATATATTTACCTTCATTTTGGCCGGTCACTTGCCAACTAGAAGAACCACCTTGTTTGGAATCCAAGGAGCTTTCTATCACGTCACCTTCTCCGCGATTCCTTACACCAACTAGTTGACTTATAAATGGTTTGCTATCTAAAAATGTAAAATAAAATATATTTCGAATAAAAATTTTCTTCTTCTTTAATAAAGTTTCGAGAAAGTATTCCCTAAAAGTTCTAACAGTTCAATTACATATATATTTTACCTCCGCTTTCACCGGTCACTTGCCAACTAGAAGAACCACCTTGTCCAGGTATAACCATCATAGTTCCACCTTGTTTGGAATCCAAGGAGCTTTCTAGGACCCCACCTTCTCCACCATTTCTTACACCAACATATTGACTAATAAATGGTCTGCCATCTAAAAATATAATAAAAAAATGCTTTTAAAATATATAACCATTTTTCTTTAATGTTTAATTAGATTTTGATAAATAAGTATTTCTTGAAAATGCTAACAGTTTAATTACAGATATATTTTACCTCCACTTCCGCCGGTCATTTGCCAACTAGAAGAACCACCTTGTCCAGGCATGACCATCACAGTTCCACCTTGTTCTATTGGACCTACGCCTTGATATTCTATAGTTTTAGTCACTGTGGGTCCCATTACAATCCTTCCTGGTTGGAAAGTTTCATATTGTACTGTCTTCGATAAAGCTTGTGGAGGTATGGTAATAGTAAAAGTTAAAGTTTTTGGATCGGATACTTGTTCAATAGTTTTAACAATAGTTCCACCTGCCTGTTGATTCCATTTGGTTAAATAACTAGGAACAGTACCGTAATTAACATTCTGCAGGAAACCAGTACCATATAGTTTTTGTAAATGACTGATGTATTCCGGTGAGTATATTTCCTTCCAGCTTTTCCATCCTTTACCAAAAATTGTTTCACCATTAAATCCTGAACTACTCTGGAGTGTTTTATAGTCACGTAAATTGTCAAGGAACTTAAGATATTCAGGGGAGTATATGTCTTGTCCCTGCCATTGTCCGTGTTTATTCAAATACTTTGTTGGATGCTGACCAAATTTAAAATTTCTTACTTGATCTTGTCCATGTATTTTCTCTAAATAAGCAATATATTGAGTTGAGTAAATATCGCTCCAATCTTTCCATATATTCCCATAAAGTTTTTCATGGTTAAATCCATAAATGCTTGGAACTCCATTATAGTCGTGTAAGTTTTCAAGAAATTGTAAATACTGAGGAGTATACATCTGCTGTGGTTCCCATTTTATATTACTGGTTACAGTTTCTTGCCCATTAAAATTCTGTGAAAATTGTCCTATTGGCAGGTTAAGATAAAATCCTGGTCCACGTTTTTTTTCCATAAAACTAATGTACTCAGGAGAATAAACGTCTCTCCAGTCTACCCAGTGATCACCATATATTTCATCTCCATTAAAACCAATAAAATGCCGAACATTACTTCTATCATGTAAATTGTTTAAAAACTGTAAATATTTTTGTGAATAAATACGTTGTTCATTCCATTCATTATTTAAAAAACCATTTTCTTGTATGATTTTTCCATGGATAAAGTTTATAGGAAGTTGGCCAAATTTAATATTTTGAAGGAAACCAGGTCCATGTTTTTTTTCTAAATAAGTGATGTATTGTGGAGAATAAACATCTCTCCAATCTACCCAATGGTCACCATAAATTTCGTCACCATTAAATCCAGTAATGCGCCGAATTCTATTTTTATCACGTAAGTTGTTCAAAAACTGTAAATATTTATCTGAGTACATGTTATTTGTCTCCCATTTTATTTCCAGCTCCTGTCGGTCTTTTTGAAGGTTTATTGGTAGTTGACCAAATCTAATATTTTGGAGAAAACCATGTCCATGTTTGTTTTCTAAAAAGCGTATGTAATCCTGAGAATATACGTCTCTCCAATCCATCCACTGATCGCCATAGACCTCATCACCGTGTAAACCTATAGTCCTATGAACCTTATTTCGATCATGTAAGTTATTTAAAAATTGTAAATATTTAGGAGAAAACATTTTTGAGGCTTCCCATTTAATGTTCAAACCATCATGTAAGTGCTTATTAAATTTCATTGGAAGTTGACCAAACTTAATACCATGTAGAAAACCATGACCATGTTTATTTTCTAAATAAGTAATATAATCTGGGGAATATACATCTCTCCAATCCTTCCAATGACCTCCATAAACTTTATCACCATGGAAACCTGTCGTAAATTGAACATTTCTGCGATCATGTAAGTTGTTTAAGAACTGTAAATATTTTGGGGAATACATTCGTGTTTCTTCCCATTTTATTTTAGTGCTTTCATGTTCATAGTGGTTGTTTACACTATGGCTCTGTCCGTGATTTCTGTTAGATTTTCCATGTATTGATTTGTGTCCTTGGTCATGTGAATGTACAGGTTTGTGTTCATAACCTGTAAAATGTCCATGTTGATGTCCATGACTCTGTCCGTGATTATGCATAATAAATTTACTAGGAATTCTACCAAACTTAATATTTTGAAGGAACCCAGGTCCGTAAATTTTTTCTAAACTAAGTATATATTTTGGGGAATAAATATCTCTCCAATTTGTCCAGTGCAAACCATAAACATCTTTTCCGTTAAAACCAGGAATATGTTTAATGCGGGATTTATCATGCAAATTATTCAAAAAGTTTAAATATTGCTGTGAGTACATTTCTTGTGCTTGCCATTCCTTTTGCCCTTCACCAATTGGATTATCTGTGTGTATATTTATCATATATTGTACTGGAATTGGTCCAAATTTAATATTCTGGAGAAATCCATTTCCGTGTAATTTTTCCAGATACGCTACATAGTCGGGAGCGTATACTTCATGCCAGTTTTTCCAGTGAGATCCATAGATATCTTCTCCATTAAACCCAGATATGCGTTGAATTCCATTATAATCGTGTAAACTGTTAAGATAATTTAAATATTGTGGAGAGTACATTTGTTGTCCTTGCCAACGTATTCCTCCATTAATTTGAATTGGTTCTTTTTCTTCGATGTGGATAATATAATTTGATGGGAGTTTACCAAATCGAATACGTTCTAAAAATCCTGGACCATGATTTTTTTCTAAATGTAATATAAACTCAGGGGAATAAATTTCTCTCCAGTGATTCCAATGAGTGCCATAGATGCTGTCGCCAAGAAAACCGTTGATACGTGGAACATTATTGTAGTTTTGTAAGCTCTTAAGATAATTTAAGTACTTCTGGGAGTACATTTTATCTGCATACCACCTTATACCATCAAAATAATAATTAGGTTGACTCTGAAATTGTGAATATTGTGGAGAATATATTTGTTGGTCATGCCATTCTATTTTCCTTGGCACCTCTCGTCGATGGATAATTAAATGCTTTGGTAATTGACCGAATTTAATGTTTTGCAGAAAACCGGGACCATGTCTCTTTTCCAAAGAAGTAATGAAGGTTGGTGAATAAATGTCAAGCCAGTTCTTCCAGTGTGCACCATAAACGTCTTCACCATTTATACCAGTGGTTCGTGGAATACCAGTATATTCATGTAAACTCTCAAGAAAACGAATATATTCAGAAGTATACATTTTTTCTTTTTTATCTAGTATGTCCATTTCTACAGTACTCATCCTATCACCTACAGGTTGGGCGCCCTGAATATCTAAAAAAACATAGACCTTCAATATTAAGATAATTATTAAATAGATGTTTTTATACTACAGTTGATTTAGGATAGAAGGTCTATGTTCTTTTATTTTTTTGTTTTTAATGACGAATAAAAAATGTTTTTTTAAGTATTGAACTTTTTTGTAATATTAAAGTATTGTTAAATATTTCGAAGAAAGATATAAAAAAAAACTACGTTTCTAGATCATAAACCTTTTATTTCAGAAACAATGCACATCTATACTACATAATAAAATACATGATTGACATTTAGTTGCTTTGGATCATTTTTTTAATTACCTGTTTCAGAATAATGTGAAACATATTCAGCATTAGCAGGTTTTTCTTTTTCAACCGATTCTTCTACTTTAATTTTAACTTCTTCTCCGTTTGGTAATTCCTGAGTATGCGTTTCTTCTACTTTTACTTTTGAATCTTCTTCTCCAGTTGAAAACCGATCACCAAATCCAATATCACCAGCTGTATTTGTGACACTGTTTAAGGCAAATCCTGGTTGAGGTCCAAGTAAATATGGGGAATAAAATCCGGGATAATTACTGTATTGGGAATAGAATCCGGGATAACTACTGTATTGAGAAGAAAATCCGGGATAACTACTGTATTGGGACGAAAATCCGGGATAACTATTGTATTGGGGAGAAAATCCGGGATAACCACTGTATTGGGAAGAAAATCCGGGATAACCACTGTATTGGGAAGAAAATCCGGGATAACCACTATATTGGGTATAAGGATTAAAAAAAGGTGAAACACCTAAATGTCCCACAAAATGATTTATATGATTGCTAAAGAGAGAACCAAGGGGTCCTTGAAATCCATATCCTTGGTTTTGGAATGGAAGTTTACCAAATTTAATTCTTTCGATAATTTGTGGACCATGAACTGTTTCCAAATATTTAATATATTCTGGGGCGTAAATGTCTCTCCAATCTTTCCATTCATTTCCATAAATAATTTCACCATTAAATCCGTAGTTTTGTTGGATATTCTTTATATCCCGTGTTCTTTGTAGGTATTGCAAATAACGTGGGGAGTAGATTTTTTGATAAATTTCTTGTCCATTTTGAAGTCCAGGAAACCCATTGGGGTATGCATATGGTAAATGTGTATAGCAATTTAGTGAATTGTATTTTCCATACACGTTATTATAAGGACCGTAGACACTACCTCCGCTATACCCTAATCCACTAAAAGAACCTGGTACACCATATACACCTTGACCACCATAGACACCTTGACCACCATAGAGACCTTGTCCACCATAGACATCTTGTCCACCATAGACACCTTGACCACCATAGACACCTTGTCCACCATAGACACCTTGTCCACCATAGACACCTTGTCCACCATAGGCACCTTGTCCACCATAGACACCTTGTCCACCATAGAAATCTTGTCCACCAAGGAATCCGCGACCTCCAGAAAAAAGACCATGTCCACCAAGACCAAAAATTCTATAGGGACTTATTTGAGAACTCACACCGTATTCAGAGGAGTATGGGTAGGATCCTCCTTCAAATGGATAATCAGGTAAACATATTCCGAGGGCTGGTCCCGAAAGAACTAACAACAAAACCTGAAATATAAAACGCACGAATTAAGACACATTGGAATAAAATTGTTATTATTGAATATATGTCGTTGAGATTTGAGTTAGGTAAATTATTGTTTATCGAAGAAAGATATTATTTTCAGTTTTGTCCGTCTAATTAACCCAAAGGAAGGTTTCGGATGTTTATTAAGTTTTCTTAACTGTTTTTTTTTAGTTAAAAATAAATACCCAGACATTCCCTATGAACAGTTTAGAAACTCTCAAACTGATTGTGTCTACTAGAGCAAAAGCATTTACTTGAATTCGAGCCAACGAACGGCCACTCAAAATATTTCATCTCATATTATAGGCAGATCTAACTGGTGTGAAAGTAAATAAGACTTATTATCGAGAAAATTTCCTGAACATAGTTAAAAAACACGCTTTATTTTGCTGACACAGAGACTTTGTAATTCGCCAGACTCAAATCCGTTAAGCTTTTCCATCTGGTCCCTTTTGGACATCAAATAAGGACCAGGAAACAAACTACAAGTATAAAACACTAAAATTAAAAATAACAAGTTCGAAAAAGTGGAATAATTTCTAGTTCCTGGGGGTGTTAATAAACAAAAACAAAGGAAGAAAACCTGAAATAAAAGAGAAAATAATAACAGCAAACAAGACATATTTCGCGAATAAAAAACTCAAAAGTAGGTATAATTTCAAAGTAGATTTACGGAAAGTGAAAAAAAATATTATGAAGATGATACTAGGACCAATTCAAACGGCACCAGGCGTGCATACAAGATTAACAAATCTAGAAATTATGAAAGAATTGAAAGAAGATCTTGTGACCACAATAAAACAGCACAGACTTCAATGGCTGTAAAATATTTGGAGAGCAGGAGAGGAGGCAGTTACATATAAAATAATACAATGAAATTTAAGAGGAGTGAAGAAACGCGGAAGACCCAGATAACAATGGTTAAAAAAAATTGATGAAGACCTATCCTGGGCAGGAATAAAGCAATGGAAACCAAAAACTAAGGAAACAAATAGTTGGAACGATATAAAATAATTGACAGGACTGATACCCCTAGAAATGGGTATCTAGAAAGTTTCGGTGGCTTAGTCGGATAGCCATTATATTATTATATATATTATATTTCGAAAACAAAATAGTTGCAGAAAAATATTTATATAATTTTAGTTTTAAATAAGGTATTAGGTATCAACCCTTACATTTATGTCCGTACCTTTTAAAACGTTTTAAATTATACCCAAAAAAGTAAAAAAAAACAGTGTAGTTTACAATGAATTTCTAGACTAAATAAAAAGCAGAAGAAAGTTATAATGACATAAAATGAAAAATACACCAAAGACAAGGATACCACCAGGTTATTACCTATATTTATAAAGATATAAAGTTTTAATATGTAGTAAAAACATATAAAGTTAAAGCATACAAAACACGAATTTTATATAGGTACAGAGGAAAATAACTTGTTCCTAAAAATATAGTTATTTAAATAATAAATATAAATAAGACACATTCAATTACTTCTAATAAAAACTTCATCCAAAAACTGCATTCAAAAAGTAAAATAGACCAAAAAGCAATAAAATACAACTAAGTTAAAACTTTAGTGAAATATTTCAGTAATTCACATACGAAATCTAGATTTAGTTTGCAATTGGAGCCTACTTCAAGAAAAACGAAATCAGGTGCCTATTTGCTTATAATTTTTTTAAGAAATAAAGATTTTTTTTCGTTTTTCTGTGCAGTTTTCTTTTTTGTATAAAGTTTTTTTTTATTTCTACAACAAGCAGCCGTTGAACATGTCTATACACATTCTAAAAATATTTTTCTAAAGAACAAATAGCATATTGTGCCTCTTAGCAGAGTAAAAACTTTGGATGGCTTGGCTTTGTCAGATGTGGAAGCAATTTAACTTTTAATCAGACCTTATTACAAAATAGCTTTTGAATAACTGTAACTAACTATTGAAAAATTTTACTAATTATAATAAATTTAAAAAGTAAGAAGCTAAAAAAATTTAATACATATTTTTAAAAACCAACTACAAACTACTTTGAAAAACCCTGAACATCAATATTAAATAAAACTTGAATACCTTGAATAGCATTTCGAATAAATCCTCTTTTAAAAAAAAGTTCTTTCAAATCCCTATATTAGTTAAAAAGTTGCGCGAACTAACATTTACCAAGCGGTGATTAACGACCATCAACATTTATAATAATAGTAAAAAAAAACAAATTAAAAACGAAATATATTGGACTGTCTTTCACTAAAAAAGTTAGATTAGTTTGCTTTATGATTAAAAGTTATGCGCAAATAAAAATTACAGTCGAATTTCATAATTTCGAAGTCTGTTAAAAACTGTATAAAATATTTGAAAAAAAGTAACAAAATTTGATACGAAAAAATCTAGTTATCCAATATTTCTATAGAGAAGCTATAAAAATTTAACATAGAATATAAAATATTTAAATTCTGTACTTACCAACGGTATCATATTGACGACAACACAACACTAACCAATAATTTTCCCAAGCACCTTTTAAATACTTACCTTTTGGAAAATTCATTAATTCATTCTGGCTAGTCGGTACTAATAATCTTGGATATCTTAATGATTATTTAATGTCATTTTTACAATTAATATTCTTCCGCATCATTTATTAGAAAAATAACCAACAGGTAGATTATTTTAATCGACAGATTTTGAGTGTTTAGTAATGACCTTTTGTCATCATGTCTATTACTTATTAATTGCTGATTAAGGTCCCAAAATTTTCTAATGTTTTGAAGTACGTTTGAAATAACAAGTTTCGAAATTTGAGGATATTTTATTTAAATTTTAAGGTTGAAAGTCGTTTACGTTCTATTGTCTAGCTGACCTGGGGCTTCGTATCGCCCAACAATTAATTATTTTTATTTTTCGATTTTTTTTTTACAAGCTCTTACGATTTTTCGTTGTTTTTTGATTAATGTCCATGGTTTATTACTATTTTTGTCGATTTTATCATATTTTTTGTCTATTTACAGGTTTTAACTTTTTTTTCGTTGTGTTTTGCAATTCTTAGGTACGCTTTTGGTCTTTTTTAGTATTTTTTTTTTCGATTCTATAAATTTTTGTTTTATTTATAATTTTTGTTATATTATTTGGATTTATTCTTTTTCTGATTTTTTCCATTTAACATTTTTATCTATTTCTTTTTATTTCCAATTTCTGCTAGTTTTTCATCTTTTTCTGTTTTTTCATTTTTTTTTTTCTATTTTATCCCAATTTTTTGATACCTACTCGTGTTTGTAATTTATTTTGTTTTTTATACGTTTTTTGGTATATCCAACAATTTTTTAAATTTTTTTATAATTTTTGACAGTATTTTTACCATTACCATTTCAACATTGTCAAGAGTTTCTTACAATTTTAAATATTTTATGATTTTTTCAAAAATTCTGCATGACTTTTGACAGATTTTATCCATTTTTACAAATTTTTAAAATTATCAAGAATTTCTTATAATTCTCAACAATTTTTCACTCTTTTCATCATTTCTGTACGATTCTCGATATTTTTTTTTCCAATTTTCAACAATTTTTAAGATGCGAACAGTTTTTCAGATTTCTATCAACTTTACACGATTTTCAAGGTTCTTTAAGGTTTTTCAACACAATTTTTAACATTTATCAGGATTTTCAAATATTTTTTATAATTTTTAGTCATTTTTTATAATTATTAACCATAAACAATTCGTCAATTTTTACAATTTTCAAAATTTTGTTTATGATTTTTGACAGTTTTTTTAACCACTTTTACTAATTTTTCATGGTTGTTAAAAATTTGTTATAATTATTTACGTTATTTAAGATTTATGTATAAACTTTCCCATTTTTTTACTATTTTTATTTTTTTTATTTTTAACAATGTTTTTTCGATTTTTTCCAATTTTTAAATGTTTTCAAGAAAAATTTTTGTTTTTTTTTTATTTATTAGTAGAAGTCCAGTGAAAACTGACAAAAATATTATCCATACAAGTTTTAAACCCTTATCCACCTTTGGAGGTGAATTCTAATAAATCATAAAACACGTGTTCAATTTCAATTTTTTTTTAATAATTGATGCCAATTTAAAGATTTGTCCATATAAACTTCTAACAACTATTTTAGCCCTTTAGGGTTAAAATTTTTCAAAATCCTTCTTAGTGGGTGTTCACGTTATGAAAATAAATATCTCTTCAAATTTCACGTTTGTACCATCAGAGTACATGAAAAAGTCATTTTTAAACCTAAATCCGACGTTGTGTTTGCTTCTTCTTACATTCTGATGAAAAACAGTTTTTTGTGCTCCGACAAAGATTTATTTTGATTTATTAAAGTCAGGGTTTTTCTTGCAGAATAAATAAAAGAAAGAAATTGTTGTGAAAAGCAACAAAATCTTCTAGATTCACTTAAAAAAAAGCTAAAGATTATATTGTAATTAAGATATATTTTTTGGAAGTTTTTATATTTTCGCCGTGTTCTTTGTCTCTTTGTCATTACGTGGAATTTTGTAATCGAATTTAAACCTATTTCCCGACTACCTAGAACTCTGAAATTTTCAGGATAGCTAAGAACTGGATGATAATGCATGTTTCAAGTGTTTTTATGCATATATATATATATATATATATATATATATTTCGAAATTTATACTGAATTGTTATTAAACAACTTATATTATAGTTGTGTATAGATATTATCATTTTAAAAGTTTTTAAATAAGTTGTTCGTAGCTCATTTGGATAAGCGTCGGATATGCTTCCAATTGTGACAGTTCTGTTATGTTATCATAATGGGATCGATTACGCGAGAGAAAAGTTTTTTTCTGTTTTTTTTTGTTCTACATGTGAAAACAGTTATTATTATTTAAACTGATAATAAAAAAAACTAATTTAGAAAATTTTTAGAAAGTTTTTTTAGACTATACTGTCGACTATGCCGTAATCTATCTCGGTAAAGCGCTATTTGCCAAGGGACAGGTTGCACTTAGTAATAATTTAAAATAATTTAATAATAATAATATGACTTATAAATCACCAAAAAAAACTTTCTACTATAAAAAGTTCTTTTTATAAATTGAGATTATTTAATTTTTAATGATCCAAATGAAATCTTTAGGAAGCTAACAGTTGAAACGATGTGGAAACTTCAACATAGCTTTCTGGACTTTGAATTCGTGCAGTTCCTTAATGAAAATCAGGTTTTTGTACTGCGATAATGAGTTCTCCTCATGCGAACGTGAATTATACTGTATTTTGGATGAAATTTTTTTTGTCCAGATTAAATAAAAAACAAATAGAAAAGCAACAGAATTTTCAAGATACTACAAATATACTTACTTAAGCAAGGCTTTCCCGACATTTTTCACAGTCCTCGATGATAAAATCATCGAAAAGATTTCCTATTGCCAGAATGCCTGTAGGTAAATTGTTTTGTTTTCGTAGTTTATATAAATAATTCTAAAACTGTTGATATCATTTATTTCTTTATCGAAAACAATCTTCTTTCGAGATTTGTAAGTCTAAATCTAAAAATAAGTAGGTATAAATGATTTGACGATCTAAACGTCATGAGTCCGTTAAGGTGGCATCAACGCGATAGCAAAATCGTTCCTTAGGGAAACATCACAAGCGAATTCTGTCGAGATTCTTTCGCAAACATCCAGCTCACGATGAAATCGTTAGGCGTACGTGCTCATATTCCCCCTTCGGAATTAATTCCCATAGCTTGAACACTAATTGAAATAAAATGTTCGTGTGTCTTCAATGAACATCATCGCAATTACTTTATTACAGAATGAAGTGTAGACTTGTATGTAAAGGAATCGTGTATATATTATACAGATATACGTACATATCAAAGGTTCAGTTAAATCCTGCATATAAAGGCATATATATTAAATTTAAAAAAGTTGAAAGTACTCTGTATAATTATTTAATACATATAAAAAACTTTTATTAAATTTGTATAGATATCATTAAAAATAAAATAATGTTAGAACACTGCTGATAGATTTATACTAGCTGACCCGAAGAACTTCGTATCACCTTAGTAATTCCTTGCTTGTTTCCAGGTTTTTACGTTTTTCTATTGTTGTATTTCGTCATTTTTCCGTTTTTTGTCCGTTTTTACAATTTTTTGAATGATTTCTTTTGGTTTTTACGATCTTATCATGTATTCCATTTTTATTATTTTATTAATCATACAAAATAACAACAACTTAATTGCACACTTAGGGGGTGAATTCTAATAAACCATGAAACAAGAAATATTTTTAAGAGTCTAAATAGTCTAAATAGATTTTTCGATACAAACTCTCAACCCCTAATCCACCTCAAGTGTTAATTTTTTTTAAATCTAGTGGGTGTTCACCTAATGAAATTAAACATCTGCCCAAATTTCACGTTTCTACTATCAGCCTTTACGTCTTAGTAAGTGGGAATTTATTTTATAAATTTTAACTAGATGTAATACTAGTTAATATAATCAAACACAAAAATGTAAATAGTTTATAGATACGAAAGCAATTAACAATGTGCTTATTGGCATCTTTAAATGTTATTAAGTTTTTTTTTAAATATCAACAAAAATATAGAATCAAAATTTCATATACTTATACAGAAGAAAAGTATATTGACGGGAAACTTTTTAAGTCATATTGTACATCCTAGATGTGTAGGTATATATAAATTTATAAAGTTAATTGGATTCATTTTAAAAGCGGTCAAACATATTTCGTCATACTGGAGATACTCGCGCTTTATAACATTAGGCCCAATTCACACAGAACGGACGTCGGGAAGAGACAATGTACGTCTCTCCTATGTAAACAAATGGTACAAATTGCACATAAGTGATGTGGCTCGGACGGTCACCTTCCAGCTCTCACCCGACTTTACCGACTCTCGTGGCGTACAAGAAGGAGCGCGTCAGTTTCTCATTACGTGTTCCCGTATTCATCCTCAAAAATGCTGAATGATGTTGACTTCAACATATAATTTTGTGAAGAAGTTGGCAAATATCCTTATTTATTTGATTTTAATCGTACTCATTATTGAAATAGGAGTGCCCAAGACCCCATTTCTCGCCACTGTCCCGGCCTCTGTGTGTATTGTATCTGCCATGGTTCCGCCAAATCCGTGCCATACCGAAGCCTCATTTTTGGCAGACGTCAATTCTGTGTGAATTGGACCTTAGAAGTTTTACTTCTGTCGGCACTACCAAAGTACCACACATGTTTATTGTTAATGCAATTTACGTTCTGCTAACTAGAAAAGCACTTTTTAAAAACAAAATCAAACTTAAATTTTGAGAACTTTATTCTACAATGAAATAAAAAGATCTGAAATTTTATTACATTTACATTAATTAATAATGTTGTATAAAAGTACAACGTTAACACTTTTTCTAAGCATCGTCATCTATTTCGGTTATGTAACTCTTCCGGGGCTGGATGAGAACTATGGGGTTGATTGAAGTCCAGAGTTCGATATGTATGGAAAATCTTCTAAATTTGGTTTCGGGTTGGCCTTTGCTTCGTTACGATGTCTTTTCGATTTATGTCTGCAAATCTTGTATATTATAGTTATTAAAATAAAAACGAAAATCAAATACAGTAGAATAGTGTAAAAACTAATTTTGTTGAAATGAATTGGAGAAGGTTCCATTTTCTCCAAGGCTGATTTTTCTTTCTGTAAACTTTTGTGAATATTTTTTAGTTCGTCAAGGTTTAAAGAGTCTATTTCCAATGGCTTAAAACTAATATTACTTGTTGAATTATAATAATAATAATAATAATTTCGTTTTTATTGATGCAGATAAAAAGTACAAAGTAAAACAAAATGCTATAGTTTACATAAAATAAAATTAAACTGCAGAGCAAAAGGCAAAGTTCGCTCTCGTCCATTAAAAGATTTTAATAAACGAGTGGCGTTCTTTCACTTAACCATGAAAAAAAAAATTGTACATATAAGTAAATAAAATTTCTTACATTGCTAACTGTACTCTACAATAATACTAATTACTAACAATAAAAAAAACACAAATATAAACCTATTGTAACCATATACATATACATAACCAATATTCTTAGAATCAAAGTATCACGCCAAATGTCATTTTTTAAAAAGCCAAAATATCATCAAAAATTAATTGCTTTAATCTCTTTTTGAAATTCAGTAAAGATAAAAATTTAACTGAGTCCGGTAAAGCATTGTATATATGAACAACGTTGTAAGAAAAAGATGACTTAAAAAAAGCATTATTGTGCTTCGGAATGGAGAGTTTGTTTAAAAATCTTAAGTTTAAAGAATGAGCCTGGTGTCTATATTCGATTTTGTCGTAAAGATATGAAGGTGTTTTATAGATGTTATAATTTTATGATAAAATACGCAGCACTGAAGGAAACGTCTTTGCTTGAGAGTGAGCCATTCTATTTCTCTAAAGCAAGGGGAAATTTTTTGGCGACGACGAATACCACAAATCAATCGAACACAGGAATTTTGAATAAGCTGAAGTCGCTTACTTTCAGTTTGCAGCAAAGCTGGACCATACACGACATCAGCGAAATTCAAACGTGATAGCACCAGGGAGTCACAAAGAATCATTTTCGTCTTGCGGTTAAGTATTTTTTGATTAGAGTATACTAGCTTTAACGAATAAAAGGATTTTTTAATTAGATTAGCAACGTGATCTTTGTATCTAAGGTTGGTGTCGATATAGAGTCCCAAATTTTTTGCGCATGAAGTAAAGCTAAGTTGATCGCTATTGATAAAAAGCCGAATTTCTGGTGTGTATTTTTCACGTGCATATTTACTTCCAAAAATAAGTGCTTTCGATTTACTTGAGTTAATTACCAAATTATATTTATTAGAGATATCTACCAGGGTGGCTAAGTCATCGTTCATACTAACAAGGACTTCTGGGATTCTTTCTGTTGCAAAACTCATAAAAAGCTGAGTATCATCAGCATAAAAATGTGAAGAAAAGTGTCTTATTGAATGAGAAATTTGAGAGGTGTATAATGAGTACAGATGAGGGCTAAGAATAGAGCCCTGAGGGACACCGTTAATTAAACGTTTCTTAGAAGAAGTTGCGTTATCTATAAGAACACTTTGAAATCTATTAAGTAAATAATTCTTAATAAGTGAGATTGACGAATGATCAAAGCCAATTTAATGTAGTATTGATACAAGCAGATCGTGAAGAACTCTATCAAATGCTTTGCTGTAATCGATAAGGATAAGAACGCACATCTTTTTATCGTCTACAGCTCTGTAAATATCATCAGTGATGTTAGCTAAGGCAGTAGAGCAGCTGTAACCAGGACGGAATCCAGATTGATTCAAAGGGATGATGTTGTTATGAGTGGTAAATATCTTCATTTGATTGTGCATAATTTTTTCGAGACCTTTAGAAAGAGTACATAGGATACTAATAGGACGCAGATCAGATAATTCTTCAGGGTTATCTTTTTTAGCTAATGGGATCACTAATGCTTCTTTCCATATATCAGGGAAGACACTTTTTTCAAGGCAGAAATTGTAAATATGCGTGACAATGGGTAAAATATGTGGACAACAATACAATATCATTTTAATGTTAATTTTATCTACACCAGTAGCGTTCGACTTTATGGATAGAAGTATATTGTACACCTCGCTATCATAAGTTTGTGAAAATTTAAATTTGGGATAAGCATTGTTCAAGGAATTTTTAAAAAAGTTATTTTTGATGTCTGCATTATTTGTACAAGCTTCAGAGGATGAAGATGAGATGAAATAGTCATTGACAGTCTCAGATGAAAATAAGTGAGACGGTAGGCGATTTGAAGTAGATGTTGTAATGTTTAAACTCCTTAACTCACGCCACATGTTTTTTTTATTATTAAGTTGAAATTCAAGATAAGCTTTTTTCTGGTAAAATTTCCAATCTTTATTATTTTTAGAAGATTTAAATTTATTCTGAGCCTTATCTCTTAGCTTTATCATTGCTTTGAGTGTATAAGTGAGCCAAGGAGCTTTCTTGTGGGTTACCCGTATGGTTCGGATAGGTGCGTGAAAATCAAATAAAGAAAGAAGAAGTTCATTAAACAAAGTTATCTTTTTATTAATGTGTTCAGTGTGAATTATATCAGAAAAGTTTAGATTAATTAAATCACGCTTTTGTTTTTAAATTTGGTAGTTCGATATTTTCAAAATTTGGAGTTTTAAATTTGTAAGTCTTTAAATTAATTTTGTCTATTAAAATCTCACAATCACTAAGTTCTATTAAATAGGTACCACTGATCGGAATATTGTCAAAATCTTTACCACATTTTTGAACCGCCACTAAACTAGATGGTGATATCACAATCCACTTGTTGCCTTCTAATTTTTGAATTTTAAGGTCCTTTATTTTGACTGGAATCTGTTGACAGTGGGTTAAAAATTTTGAATACTTTAATAGATGTATTTCACACGGTGAATATGGTGTAATGGTTATTGGCTGAACATCCTGGCATAAGAATTGTTCTGGTGAGACTTCTTTGCAACTGGTGTCTGTCTGTCCGTAATTTTGCTCACTAAGGAGGAGGTATTTGGAATAAGAAATTATGGCTTTAAAGTGGGTCTCATTTGGGGTTGGTAAGGAATATAAGTGATAGTAATTATAATCATTTTCCTCAACAATTGGGACCTCTAATATAAAGATAATTTTATTTTGCTTACTATAGCTTTTAATTTCGATAATTTTTTCAAATAATAAAATATTATTTACTGATAAATCAAAAGGAATTTTTTTATTTTCTAGTTTATTATTAGCTTCTAAGATTTCGGAAGATAACTCGTTTGGATCTGCAATAGCATTATGAAGGGTATTGAGTTTAGAAAAGCTGATTGCCACCTCAATTTTCTCTAATATGTCATAAATTATTTGATAACTTATTGAAAACTGTGTGACCAATCTTTCTAGTATAAAGTAATGAAGCGTCGATACCTCAGCTAAGTTTAATTTGTTTATCATTTCTTCAATTTCCTTGATTCTAGAACTTAAAATTTCTTGGTTATGTGCTAATATATTAGAATTATTTACAAAGTTTTTTATGGATGACTGTAGTAATGTTATTTGATCGTTGACTACTGTTTTCATTTTATTTTGATTTTCAGTTAAAGTTGTTATTGCTTTATTATAACGGATTGCATCGTCATTATCAAGATTACCAATGAAAAATTTGATTGCAGAACCAATACCATCAAACAGTGATCTTTTTGATTTAGTTTTCCAAACAGGATTTAATTGATTTAATTGTAAAATTATCTTGTTTTCAATGATTTGAATTAAATGATATGAATTTTGAAAATCGTTAGTAAAATTGGTTATTTCAGGAGAGTTACTAATTGAAAATTTAATTTGTCTGTAGTTTCTTTGTAGTGTCAAAAAATCTTTAGTTATGTTTGTTATGTCATAAGTGTGAACAAAGGTCCAAAAATCAGTCTTGATTTGTGCCGTGCCTAATTTAAGAGGAAGGAGTCCAGGATTTTTGTTTAGGTTATGGAATTTGATTGAGTCTTTTCGGGCGTTGGCTGTCCAGAGCAAGAATCTGAAACGGGTGGTTTCTTTAATTCTTTGATATGAATAGTTTTAGTATGTTCAGTCATTTTCTTATGTTTTACTTTAGTAGAAGTTATTTCAACACGGTTTCTGTCAAGAATTTTGGTTATGGAGAATGGGCCTAAAAACGGTTTATCCTTTTTATTACGTTTTTGAGTATTTTTCTTAAAAACAATTTGGCCTAATTTGAATTCTAGGTTTGTATTTGCTTTAGTATTAAGTTTGTCTACTGTCTTGGTCTTTTTGTCTGTTAGCTTTTCTTTTATTTCGTCGTACAAATGTTTTAACTTTTCTTTATCATTGTCAACGTACTCAGAATAAAAAGATTTTGATAGGAAAATTTCATTAGGATTTCGGGTATCCGTGTGACCGAAGGTCAGTTCAAAGGGGGTGAAGTTAGTGGAACTATGAATTGAATTATTATAAGCGATAACAGCATAGTCCATTAAGTCGTTCTCGTCTGGATAAATATCTTTTAGGATTCTTAAATGTTCTATGAGAGTAAAGTGTAACCTCTCTGCAATTGAATTTGATTCGTGATGGCCAGAGGTGGTAAAATGGATTTTAATTTTGTGTAAGTTTAACAGGTCCTTAACAGATTCGTTATTAAATTCTCTACCTTTATCAACAACAATTAATTGAGGAACTCCAAAAGAGGTGAAATACTTAATAAAAGCTTTTGCTACATGAATTGCGTTTTTACCGGAAATTAGATGAACCTGGGTAAATTTAGTAAAAGCGTCTGTAATTGTAAGGTAGTTTTGTCCGTCATAAAAAAATAGATCGGCGTGTACAATCTGAAAAGGTTTACTAGCTGTTTCGGTTAACATTAAAGGAGTATGAGGATTTTGTCTTGAATATTGGTTTTTCTGGCAAATGGAGCATTCATTTATAAAATCTGAAACCGAAGCTTTCATTTTTTTCCAATAATAATTTGTACGTAATTTTTCTAATGTTTCGTTGATACCTCGATGATTTGTTTTTCCCTCATGGTAGTTTCGTATTAAAAGTATCTGTTCTTCTTTATCTTTAACTGTGTTTACAAATTTCGTACATTTAATTAATTTGAGGCCACGTTCAGAAAAATGTTTTAAATACACTTTTGTAAAATCGTTAAATAATTTATCGTTATGGAAATATAAATAGAAAGTTAAACCTGGGTTTGTGAATTCCTTTAAAAAATCTAATATAAATTTTTCGTTCCTTTCAATATTTGGGATTTTTACTTTTATGATTTTATGATTTTCGTACGATTCGTGACTGATGTCGGTCTTCTGATAAATGTTTGGATAAATGAGAATTTGATTAAATTTGTTATTAATTATTTCGTCTAATATAGGTATGCCACAGTTTGTAGTTTCGTTAGCTGTCGAATGTATTGTCGAATCTGTTTCACTTCGATTGTCTTTGGGAATTTTAATGTCTGATATAATGTTTATTTTTTGTCGGGGTAGTTCGTCCATGCTAGCGGTAGGTTGTGGATCAAGTTGCATATTTTCAGCTAGGTCTTTTAAATATTCTAAAATGTCTTGGTTTACCTCGCCAGGGTTATTTACGACAGATTCGTTTTCTAAAGCATTAAATAAAATACGTGAGAGACAGTCTGCGTTAGTATTTAGTTTTCCCTTTTTGTACATTATTTGGTAATTGAATTCTTCCAATTTTAACCGCCACCGTACTAATTTAGAATTTGGTTCTTTTAAGCTAAAGAGCCAAGTCAAAGGTTTTTGGTCTGTGTAAATGACAAATTTTCTACCGAATAAGTATGCTCTAAAATGTTTACAAGCCCAGACTATGGCAAGTAATTCTTTTTCAATGGTCGAGTATTTTGTCTCAGAGTCATTTAATGTCCTTGAAGCGTATGCTATGGGTCTGTCATTTGGTACCGTTCCTTGTGATAAAACTGCACCTATTGCATAATTGCTTGCATCGGTGGTTAATATAAAGGGTTGACTAAAATCGGGATACTGTAATATGGGGTCGTTAGTTAAAATATGTTTACACGTATTAAAACACTCTATAAATTCCCTGTCATGTATTATTTTAGAGTCCTTTTTCAAACATTTGGTCATTGGTTTTGTTATCTTCGCAAAGTCTTTAATAAACCGTCTGTAATATCCTAACAGTCCTAAAAAGCTTTTTATTTCGGTTCTTGTCTTTGGTATGGGAAAATTTTTTATAGCAGTAATTTTTTCCGGGTTCGGTTTTACGCCGTCGGGAGTAATAACGTGTCTTAAATACATAACGGATTTATGCAAAAATTCAGATTTATCTAGTTGTACTTTAATATTATGTTGTCTAAGTCTTTCAAACACTGTCTTAAGTCTTTCTAGGTGTTCCTCAAGGGAAGAACTGTAGATTAAGATGTCATCTAAATAAACTATACAGGTTTCATCAGTAAGTCCACGTAAGACATTGTCCATTACACGTTGAAAAGTCGAAGGGGCATTTTTAAGTCCGAATGGCATTCGCTTGAATTGAAAGTGTCCCTGGGGAGTACTAAAAGCCGTTTTATGAACGTCTTGTGGGTCAACTTCGATTTGGTGGAAACCACTGGCTAAATCTAAAGTTGAAAAATAAGTTGCACGTCCAAGTCGATCTAGGATTTCAGTAATATTTGGCAAAGGATATTTGTCATCTATCGTTCGTTCGTTTAGTTTTCTATAGTCAATGACACAACGCCAAGATTTTTCGCCGGTTACAGGATTAGGACGTTTTGGGACAATCCAAAGAGGGGACGAAAAAGGAGAGTGTGAATTTTCAATTATGCCATCATTTAGCATTTTATTAATCTGTCGTTTTACTTCTTGTCTGTGTATTTCGGGGTAACGGTATGATTTTGTAAATATAGGGGTATCGTCAGTCAATGTAAGTTTATGTTTAATCTGGTTCGTAAAACTAAGGGGTATGCCTTCGCAATAAAAAATGTCTCTGTATTGAAAGCATAAATTTTTAAGTAGTTGTTTCTCTTCACGGTTGCAATGTTCGAGACGTATGTTTTTCAAATTTTCTTTCAATTTGTTATCATATGGTTTAGAAAATTCAGTATTATCTATTTCACATTTATCAACAAAATTTACTTCTAGTGGATTTAGTATTTCAATTTCAAGAGGTTCATGAATATCTAATTTCACTGGATTTTCATTACTGTTGGTAATGGTTGTAATAGCAAAATTGTTGAAAATATTTACTAGGGATTTTGGCATTTTTAAACCTTTCGAAAATAGTTGATAATTTAGTATACCTGTTCCATTGGAGGCTTTTACTGGTAATTTAACAATTTGTGTGCAGCGTGGAGATATAACTATTGAATAAAATTTTGAATTCATTTGTTGAATGTCTTTTTCGGAAATTATGGGAATTCTTGCATTTGGTGTTATGATTTTATTTTGTTGCATGTCAACAGAAGCATTTAGTTGTTTTAGAAGATCTACGCCTATGATACCATCAAAACGATTACTGAATTGAAATAGATAAAATTTATGAAATTCATTTGAATTAAAAATAGGAAATAGTGGAATGTGCGCGACTTCGTCGTGGTATGAAATATTATGGGCCGTTTGAATATTAAAGTTTTCCTTAAAAATATATTTACGATAAAATTTGTATGCCAAATCAGGATTTATTAGGGATTTTGATAGCCGGTGTCAATTAGAAATTTCGCGTTAATCTCTGGAATTTCTATATACGGTAGAATAGCTTTCATTGCATTTATAAAAATTACGTCGGGTTTGCAGGATCTTGAACTTGAGAAAAATCCTGAGTCTGAGTTTTATTTTCTGCAAGGTGTGTGGGATCGTCATAAATGTCTTGATTTCTATTAACATGTGTTGGAGGATAACCGTTGTTATCTGCGTAATATTGAGTTTCATAATTAGAATAATATTCAGGTTGAATCTCATATGTTTCTTGATAATCGTGAGAATTTTCAAGTTCGAATGGATTATCAAATTGAAATTGTTCTTCAGATTGATTGGAGTTATCGATCATTTGATTAAATAATTCAGTCGAAGTAATTTTAGATTTAGGTTGAAGCCTTGAATTACCTGAAGAGGTATCCATTGGTTCTGGTTTGTAATTTTGTGGAATATTAAAACGATTCCCAAAATTACTAGGGTTATTGACTGGAGTTTGGTTAAAATTTTGTTGTCTCTGTGCAAAATTCTGGTTCTGGAAATAAGGGTGTTTTTGATTGGGAAAATTATTGTTTGGTCACCAATTAAACAAATTATTAGGATTTCCAAAATTATGTTGATATGAACCAAAAGGGCGTGGGGGAAACTGTTGTAAGATCGGAGGTCTTGGAATATTGTAATGGGAATTGAGATTATTGAAATTGGGACTGAAACTTGGTAGATGATTATTAATTGGATTTCGTGCGGGAGTGATACGAACATTGGGCTTATATGATGTATTTGAATTTATATTGTTTGCACGTTGGGTTGAATACAGAAAATTTTCTTCTTCAATAACGAGACTCATAGCTTTCTCTAAACTATCGGGAGATCTAAGACGAACATTTGTTTGGATAGGTAAAGGTAATCCTCTAATGAAAGTTTTTAATGCCAAATTATCGTAATTACGTACTTGAAGGGTACGTTCATTGTCGGGTATGACCAAAGAATTTAGTTTCGAAATTATTAAACTGCGGGAATCTTGACACCTCATGCCAAAATTATACGGTGTTTCATTTTTGTGCGGTCTCAAATTAATAAGGTCGTGAACTAGACAATCAATACTACGTTGGTCACCAAAGCTTAAATTTAGAACATTTTTTACTTCAGTCCAAGTTTTAAGTTCAGTTCTCGAACCGATTAGAATTTGAGCTCGTCCTGTTAATTTACCGATAATTGCTTTTAATAAAAAGGTATTTAATGCAGCGTCTGTACTACTCGCAAATACTGATATTAAACTTTCACAATTGCTTATAAATATCGTCAGTGTATGTGGGTTTCCGTCAAATGGGGGAATAGAGTCTAGATATAATTTTAATAATTAGTAATTTACTGTTGGGGTAGCCATATCTAAATTTTCGCTATCTGAATTATTACTACTACTATCACTACTATTATCAGTGTTATATTCTAAATTTTCTCTAAAACTAAGGTTATTTTCAATTAAATTATTTAAATTTTCAATATCGAAATTATCAGTCATTAAATTTTTGATTTATAATAAACTTATAATTACTTTTGCTTTTAGGAAAAAATAAAATAATAATAGGAAATGAAAAATAAAATGAGCTTACTCTAGTAGAATTACGATTTTCATTCTTCTTACACTAATTTCCAGGATTAGACGATTCTGGTTCTTATCCAGGATGGTTCCTTAGGACCAGACGATTTTTGTTCTGTTCCCAGTGGATTGATTCAGTACTAGACGATTTTTGTTCGTTCCTGAATTTTTGGGATTGGACGATGTTGTTCTTCTCCCAAATAGGTTGATTTTGTTTACTTCTCTTCTTAGCACTAAACGTTCGGTGAAAATAACACAAAATTCGATATTCACTCGAATTTTCACGGTCAATTCACGTCAAAGTTCGGAACTCAGTTAATTCGTTAATACGAAAAATTTACCGTTCGATACGATTAAATTCTGAAGTATCCTACTGACTGCACCATTTACGTTCTGCTAACTAGAAAAGCACTTTTTAAAAACAAAATCAAACTTAAATTTTGAGAACTTTATTCTACAATAAAATAAAAAGATCTGAAATTTTATTACATTTACATTAATTTATAATGTTGTATAAAAGTACAACGTTAACACTTTTTCTAAGCATCGTCATCTATTTCGGTTATGTAACTTGCATATACGAAAGATCATACGTCAGTTTATATATAAAGTTGGAAAAAAAATTAAAAGGTCTTTTGAATAACCACTTTTTCTTGCAAATTGATGTTTACAATAACTTTTTATTTTTCAATTAGATGCCTAAAGATTAAAATGCTTTGTCTTAACTTTAACACAAGTCTAGTTAGAGTTCGGCGTTAGCTTTTCGTATTATTCGTTTTCACCTGTCTCTATGTAATGTATACCTTCTGTTTCATTTTTTCTGTTTTAGATCCGCATTTATTTTAGCCAGGAACCTCAACTTCGGTCTTTCTCTCTTCCTTTTATCTCTAATCTCACATTTATCTAGTATTTTACATACATAAATTCTTATCCCTTTTTTTTACATGACAAAACCCTTTCAACCCAATGTCATGGATTTTCTTGCTCAGTTATTCTACTTTCGCATTTTACTTTCTCATTTCTTATTCTTTCCTTCTTAATTCACACAATTAATGGAACATCTTCATTTTCGACACTTCACACTTTCGCTGTTGCTCTTTTGTTACTTACCAGGTTTCTGAGTTATAATACGACGCTGGTCTTAAAATTCTTTTGCATTTTTGCACCGACATTCCCGTCTGAAAAATTCCCAGTTTTTGCTTTTTATTTTGTTAATTTTTTCCCCTTCTTGTAACCATGTCAATCTTGACATCCCTCGTCTTCTTTTTCCAGCTGGTATCCACTCCAATACTGAGTATTTTGACGTAGTTGGTTCTGATCCCTATATATGCCCTAACCATTTTGCTCTTTGTTATTTTTGTCACTATATCGTCCTTAATTTCGTTAATTATATCATAGTTCGTTTTTTGTCTAATTTCATTATCATTTATTTTTATTGGTTTTAATTTTGCTCTTGCTTTTTTGCCATGATTATGATTTCGGATGCATACATCATCGTCGGTCAATTTATTGTGTTGTATATCTTTATTTTCATTTTCTTGCTTAGTAATTTATTTTTTAGTATTTTTTTATTTGCATAATAGGTCTCATTTGCTGTTGTTATTCTTTCGTTGTTTTCTGTTTCTTTTTCTCCATTGTTTGTTAATAATATTCACAAATATTTAAACTGTTCAAATTCTTCCATTGTATGTTTTCCTATTCCAATCTTTTTATTTTGAGATTTTTTTGTCAAATACTTAATATATTGCTTTTTCTTGATTTATTCCTAATCCCAGTACTTTTCCTTTTGCTACTAACTGTTTTAACATCCTTTTCAATGTTTTTCTATTTTTGGTTATGATCACAGTCTCATCAGCATATACCTACTATTATTTTTCCTACTTTTATTAAACTATATATTCCAGATAAGGTTGAACAGAGTTGGTGATAATATTGGTGATAATATTTCTCCCTATTTAACCCCTTTATTTATGAGAAATTCTTCCGTTTCTCCTACTCGGTTTTTTATATTTACTGCAGTCCTATCGTTGTCATTTTGATTTATCTTGTTAATTTGTCATATATTTCCATTTCTCTTAGATTAAGCAGCAGTTGCGATCTTTTTATTGAATTGAATGCTTGTTGGAAGTTAATAAAAAATAGTTCAATTTCTATTTTATATCCATGAGCTTTCTCCATCATTTACTTAAACGTTCCTATGTATGGCAACTGTTGTTGACTTGTTTTTAATAAAGCCGCATTGGTTCTGTATTAAGAAGTTCTTTGTGGTATTCAGGTTGACATGATTTTGTATGCTATGTTTAATACTGTTAATCCTCTGTAGTTTTTGCACATTTGTTGGCCTTCTTTTTTATGGATCGTAATAATTTGTCTCTGTACAACTTTTCCTTCTTTTTTCTTCATCCTATATGATCATTATTAACTTGTACAGTTGATCTCTTAATTCTTCTCCTCCATATTTTATAAGTTCCATATTTATATCGTCTATAGCGTCTGGACCTTTACCATTAAAGGTGTTATTTATAATTGCATTAACTTTCTTTTTCTTTGGTTTTTCTATGTGGTTTTCTATCATCACATTTTTTTTTCGACATTTACAATCAGGTCTTGGTCCTCTCTCGCTCTGTTAATAGTTCTTTAAGGTAATCAGTCCAAATTTTTTTGAATTTTATAAAGTTAATTTAAATAAAATTTAGTTTTAACAGTGTTAAATCGAAAAACAGGGACGAGTTATTTCTTACTTTTTCCTTTCCGATGGTAGGGAAAATAGGTAAATAAAAAATAAAAAAAATTGTATATTTAATATATTTTTATTGACAAATTCGAAAGGATATGTGTATAATAACCTTTATTATAGACCAAACAATCATATAGTCTCAAATTTTTTCCTATCCTAGTTAATATCACAAAGTTAGACTACTCTATAACACTTAACAAATAAGAATATCGTAACAATTATACAAGTCATTATTTACAATATTTTCACATAAATCTATTATCTAGAAACCTGTAAAATATCAATTAAGTGAATAATTATAGTCTTCAAACATAAAATTAATTTAGATGTGGTTTAATTATTATAAGTAATTATAAACAAATTTTAGTATACTTGTTTATCAAAAGGTATATTACAGCCGAAAAGTTCTAGATTTATATTTAAATTTCAAATTACCTTTTGTAAAGAATAACATAAATTAAAAGCTGCAAATTCATGAGGTGTTAATTTAGTCGAAATATGAGAGAAATTTGTAAATGGAATTTTGACTGACATGGATTTTTTCATTTTGAAAGTTTTTAATTAACTTGTTTTGCATATTTTGCTCTAACAATCTCCATTGTAATATGAGATGCAGCATGTGTATAGGTTTCTCTTGAAAGCTTAAAAAAATTAATAAATAACAACATACAAAGAGTTTGATAAAGTGAATTTATCTGTAAAAAAAGACACTTTCGTTCAAAATTTCGATATTACTTTTTTCATCAAAATTTCATTTCGCAAAGTAAACAGGACGTTTAAGACATATCAGATACTTGTAGCGTCATCTATTATTGGGGCTAGCGTTCGATAGGTACATTTTTTATTGATGTTGTGTCAAAATTTCATGACAATCGAACCACTTCACGCGAGTTATCGTGCTCAAAGTGGCATTACCTTTTTACCGTCGGTCGAAAAAGTGGCTTCTTTATTAAATATGTGCCAAAACCTTCATTGACATATTCGAGAGACATCATTAGAGAGTCTAAGAAAGATAACGGCTTTCTGTACAACATTGTGACAAAGCGTGACGAAATCAAGCATCAAAATTTCTCATGGAAAGAATCAAGTCCAAAAAACAAACCGTTTGGAAAGTGATGTTGGTTTGTTTCTACGATTCGAATAAAATTATTCACAAAGAATTCGTTTCAGCAGGACAAATTGTTGCATATATTACCTTGGTGTTATGAGACGTTTGCTTTCGTCGTGTTTGGTCAGAATATCGCAAAGACGGAAGCTGGAGCCATAAGTTTGTAGAGGCACTTTTAAGCCTCCAAAACTTGACTGTCTCCTGCGATCCAGTGCCCCGCAATGTGCTTAACTATTTTAGGTTCTCTGTCGTATATTCTGTAGGTTAATCTTCATTAAATGGTGTCATGGTTTGTAGGGATCTATTTATCGGTACATGGCCCGTTAGGAATCCTAAAATGACTAGTAGCTGATTCCTGCTGGTCTCTCTAGGTGTTTTAGCTCTTCTGACACACATCTGTTAAATACACGATAATGCACCATCACATCGATCGACACTTGTGTCCGAGATTTTGGCTTTTAAACATCAACCTCTCTCCATATTCTCCTGATATGGCACCGTGCGACTTTTTTCAGTTTCTTTACACAACATTTGCCCATGAAGGAAAAGCGGTATGCAGACGTAAAGACTATGCAAAAGACAACCATCCCGGTCAATGAGCTAAAATCCTCATTCAAAAAACTTGTGGACCGTGCAAATCGCTGCTTCAACTTCGCAGGGAATTTTTAAATAAAATAAATTTGATTTAGCGAAAAAAATTGATACTTATTTTTGTTTGTACTGTTAATTTTGCGTCAGCCCTTATACTACTTATAAAATGACAAGTATTCTTAAATTCTTAAATCATAACATAAGGCATTCTAAAATTAAAATTTTAATAACAACATTATAAATAACAATCAGTTTTCGTTTAAAATGTAATTTTTTTATAATATAATAATTTCTATCTAAAAAGTAATAGACTTGCTTTTATATTTTCGCTCAAGAGTGATCTACAAGGCATAAACGTCAACAGAACAAACTCACGAAATTGTCGGTTGTTCGCCGACACCTACGAAACGTGCAGTATATGTGTTTGTATGATTTTGCTATTATAAAAAGAAAACCCTGAAATAAACGAGAATTTTGACCGATATGTTTTTTCATTTTGTTTTTTTTTGCATATTTTGTTTTAATAATTACCATAAGATGCAGCATACGTTTCCCATATAAACTTGTTCTCCTAGTTTAAAAAAAAATAATAAACAAAAAAGTGTCAAATAAAGTAAATGTATCTGTAAAAAATAAAGGTAAAATAGAACTTTTGATATTACGTTTGAAGTGTCATTTTTTCGTATATAATATCATAAGAGAGAAAATTTTGCCGGCAAAATTTTCGACTGGTATGAAAGTTTGTTGCTTGGCAATTTATGCGAATGAAATTTTGACAAAATCACGAGACGTCAGTCGAGTGATTTTGTCAAAATTTTATGAGCGAAAATTGCCAAAAAGCAACAAACTTGAATAAAACCAGAAGAAAATTTGGGCGGAAATTTTTTTCTCTCGAATGGTATTCGACAAGACTATTTCACGAGAAAAACAAGACAATATCAACGTTTGTAAAACTGACAACTATAGAAATACCAGACACCTTAGTAACGGATCTGTCATAATTTTGTCGCTGAAATATTACGTATTGTCAATATGAAACGTGCCGTTGCTATGCAGTTTTGTCAGTTAAAAATAGTCTAGTGAAATAGTCATATATAAAATAACAAGAGAGTAAGAATAAATTGAAAATAATTTGATAGATTGTTTGAAAACTTGTAGCCAAATGGCAACAAGTTTGAACAAAATCTGTCAAATTATTTTCTAATTTATGGAACTCTCGAGTTATATTTGACAAGATTATTTTTTGATTCACAAACTAAACCGATGACTTTCACCCATTTCGCGTTGACACAATTAAGTAATTATTTTGACAAGTATCTGACAGTTGCTAGGCAAATAAAAGCTACAGTGATTATTTCCGACAATAATCACAAGGGATTTATTCCCACTATAATAATGACATAATTGGTTGAAACTTACCCTTGTGACAAATAAAGAAGCATTTCATTGGTTTTAAGAAACGTCAAAAAATAATCATCAAAATTTGATATTCTACTTATAAAATGTCAAGTAGCCTTTTATAATAACACTGGGATATTTTAACATCATCTTAAAAATAAAATTCACCATAAAAGTGACAGTTTTTTTTTTTAAATTTCAGCTTTTTATTAAAATTTAACATAAAAGGTCTACCTAAAAAGTATCCGACTTGCTTATTTATATAAAGGTTGGTTAAAAAGTTTTGAAAGCAAAAATGAAAGAATGTGTATTTTTTAATAAAATTGTTTTTTTTATTCTATATATTCTCTCCCAGCTTAAACACTTACATTTTATATTTAAGTAGCTTTTTTAATGCCATATGTGAAGAATAATGTGTCAGTTGATCATCAAAATTTGACAGAGGATTTTTGAAATGTCATTTCTTAAAAAATGAATTTATCTGAAAGACCATAATGAAAATAAAAAACATGTCTACAACTTTAACCAGATAATCATGTAAAAAATTGAGAAAGGAAAACAAAAATGATCACATCAAAGACAAAAGCAAAGTAAATAATTAAAAAAAAAAAAGTAAAAAACCTTTTTTTTCTGAATCCATGTTGGTGTACCAACATTATTTATTAAAAAAATACGTTAATATTTACAACCTGTGAATCCTGTTATAAAATATGTGTTAATTTTACGGTTAGGAACCAAATTCACTACCATTAAAATTTTTTGGTGACAATTTTTTTGAAATTAAATACTTTTTTAATTCGTTTTCAAAATTTCTAAAATCCACGGAATCTTCCAAAGGTTGATTGGAATTTGGAGATAACGCTAATGATGCAGGCTTGGTTATCATCGAAGTTGATGGCATGAATGAAAGGTGTTTTTCCTTTTCCTGCAAAAAGAAAACATATAAAAAATAGTTATTTGTGACACAAGGACGGAAAATGACATTTTGCAAGAGCACGAGCACTTGCAAAATATTTTCCGGACGTGTAACACACACTATTTTTTGGTTCGACTAATTTTTAATATTTTTAAAAGTTCTGTTATGTTCAAGACTTGACTGCTTGTGCTAACTGAACTAAGACCACTGACTAGAAGATAGCCGACAAAATGAGGTGCAGCTATAAATCAAGATGAAATCAAGACGATTCCATACACTGTTGCCGGGTTGTCCTGTTATTAACTTGTTAGCAAATGACACAATTGACATTGACAATATTACATAACCAAACTTTGTTTTAGCGCGATTTTTATTCTTAAACTGAATACATAAAAGAGCGAATCTAATCTAATTTTACTCATTATATATTTTAATATTATATTACTAGCTTTGTTTCTAGCAATATAATAATATTATAATAACGAAGAAAATGTCTACAGTTTGTAAAGTTTGTTATAAATCTTTTTCAACACTTGGTAATTTAAATAAACATTTAAAAAATGTTCATGAACTTCAAGAAAAAAATATTTCCCATGAGGTAACCCGTTTTAATAGTAAGTGTTTAGAGAAAGGATGTAACACTTCTTATAGATTTATTGCGGAATTAAGGCAACATTTAGAAGACAACCATAATATTTGTATGGAAAAGGAAATTTTATATTTTTTAACAGTTGAGGGTAGCTACAAATTTAATCTTATTAAAATGCTTATAAATTATAATAAATATTTTTTTTAGAATTTGAATGCTGGTATAATAACTTATGCCAATATAATAATTTAGATTTCTTTAAATGCAAACAAAAAAATGATGAAATCATTTATTTTAATTGCAATAGATCAGGTAATCTACAATGTAAAAAATTATTCAAAATTAATTATGTTTACTAAATATTCTCGTTTAAATTTATTAATTAATATTTAAGGACAATATAAAGAAACTGTTAAGATCAGAAAAAGGGCCTTAAAGAGTCAAGGATCTTGCAAAATTGGAAGCCACTGCACTAGTCAAATTATTATGACTATTGTGGATAATAAAAAGATTTGTGCTACATTTTATAAAACCCATTATGGTCATAGTATTGATATTCAACATATACGTTTGCCCAAATCAACTCGTATTAATATTGCAGCTAAGTTAACAAGTGGTGTGTCAGCTACTAGGTAAATATATCTTTAAAAATAAATTAAATTTTTTAATACCTAATACCTTTTATTTAGGGTTTTGGATACATACATATTAAAGATACCTTATACAGATCAGATTTAATGACTAGAAAAGATATAAATAATATTAAATGCTCTTTTCATATAAATTTACAAGATGGAGTACGTCATGAAAATGATTGCATAAGTGTTGATTTACTTATAAATGAATATAAAGAAATTGGCGATGGAGTTTTATTATATAAAAAACAAGGTGAACCTCATCCAAACCTTAAACTAGAAGATTTTTGTGTAGTTTTTATGAATGAAGCTCAGAAAAATATAATGGAAGAATTTGGAAATTCAATAATTGCAATTGATAGTACCCATGGCTTAAATAACTATAATTTTGAATTGACTACGGTGATGGTGGTGGATGAATTTGGTGAGGGGTTTCCAGTTGCTTGCATGTTTACAAATAGGCAAGATACTCTGATTCAAGAGTTGTTTTTCAATAGCATTAAAATGAAGGTTGGGGTATTAAATCCTAAAGTTTTTATGTCCGATATTACACCAATTTTTTATAATGCTTGGACTTCCATTATGGGTGCTGAGGTTGAGAATAGGCTTTTGTGTTCTTGGCATGTGGATAGGGCCTGGAGAACTAATTTAACAAAAATTCCAAAATTAACTTTGAGGAAGGATGCATATCAAATGCTGAAAGTTCTACAAAATACTTTAAATGTTGAAGAATTCGAAAGAAGCTTGGTTTCTGTTGTTAAAATTTTAACAGAGGATGGGGATACCTGCATTTTTGGCAATTACTTTAATGATAATTATTTTACCAATCGTCATATGTGGGCTTATTGTTATAGGAAAAAATGTAGCATCAATACAAATATGGTGATGGTTTTATATGCATATATTAAATATTTTTGTAGATTATATTTATATGCAGGCATTTAGGCATTTAGTTTATTTACCTATACTTATATAAAAAGTAGTCCTTAAAATTATATACTTTAGTTAGTAGTTTGTATTTATGTTGTTGTTAAATGTTCGGTAAATATAGTATCAGTAGTATTGGTACCTTAAATTCCTAAAAAATCATTTATTAAACCACTTAATTTTCAGCAAATACTTACTAATTATTTTAATAACAAAGCATGTTTATTTTTTAATTTATAAATATATTTTTTTCATGTATTCTGTTTTGTGTTTTAGATTCTTGAAAGTATGCACAAAACAATAAAATATTTCTATTTAGAGGGCAAAGTTGTAAAACGTTTGGATAAAGGTATTACAGCTGTACTAAAATTCATTAGGGATAAAATGGTAACTAGGGTAATTAAACTTACAAAAGGAGTTAATAATAGCCACATTCAAAATATTCATAAGCGACACCGAGCAGCACTAACAGGAAACTATGACGTTGAATCAAAAGAAAAAAATATTTGGATTGTAAAGAGTAACTGTACATGTTACATCGTCTCAAGAAGAGAAACTGATTGTTCAATTTCTAAATGCCAATTGAAATGTTCTTTTTGTGACATTTGTATTCATAACTATGAATGTACATGTGCAGATTATTATATAAGAGCAACGATGTGCAAACATATACATTATATAGTTTTAAATGTAGAGAAAAAATCAATATCTTCAGAAAAAAGTAATGTTTTCGGGAAATTCTTGAAGAATCGAATTCAGAGCGGTGAAAATAAATAAACGTTTTGTATTTCAACAATGTATATTTTAAAGATTACAACGAAACTTTTATAAACACTTCTGAAACTTGTACTAATAACAACCATTTACTACTGACTACTCTTTCACAATATTACAACTGTTACCAACATAAAACTAACGTGTAGAGTGCGCCACATATACTACAATTGATGACAAATTGGCGGTATATTTAAATTCAAATACAAAATATCAACAGAAATCACTCAACTTAGAAATTACAAAATACTTATCGCCCTATGTAACTGATGAAACAAAAATGCATGAAAGGAAGTGTAGTACATTTATAAGCAAAATAACAAACGAAATTAATGAGATTTCTGTAAAGATAGATAAAATCGATGATGAAACTAAGTTAATGCCGGTATTACCTCACGTCCTTAAATCTTTTCAAAATGCCAATAAATTATTAGATACACCAACAAATACAATAAAACAATTTGAGAATGAAACTTTACCCTTGAAATCTATAGGTATTGTAGAAAAATATTAAAATATGTGTTCCTATATATTTAATGAGTAAAATTTTTTTAGCTCCACCACCAAACAAAAAAATAAAGAAACAAGAAGTTTTCTTCTCGACAAAGAATAAAAGGAAAAATAAATCACAAAAAATATCAAAACCTTTGTCGAACGAAGTTAATAATATCAAGCATATTTTAAGAATTAATAGTGAACATGACTACTTTTAATAATGAAAATTAAAAAAGGGATATATGAATAATCACATTGTTATTTTTATAAACAGGGCTGAGTTTAATATTAAAATTTGTATTTTATTACCTTTAAATTAACTTATTAAATATTCGTGTTTTTTTGATTTAGTCTACTACGAAAGCTTAGATTTTAGATTATAAATAGATGTTTATTGGGTTGGCTGTTAGCCTGTATCACTGCGACCTTTGCAGATCTATTGTGACCACCCATTATCTCAAGAATAGGATTAGAGAACCTTGTCCAGCCCTGCCCTCTTAATGAGACTTAATAGCCTTGACAGTCGCCACTCCGCATAACTTGGAGCAGCCGGTTTCTCCTCTCCCAGTACTAGATACCGCGTCCTTCCAAGGCCTTCGCATAGGTATAGGACATGAAATGCGGTCTCCTCCTCCTCCTCTTGGCTGTATCGATAGATGTCTTCATCTGCTAAGTTCAACTGACTCATGTGTTTCTTGATACGAAAGCTTAAGAATTAGTTGGTATCAATAATAGATTTCAAGGCAGTAGCAATATTGATAAATGAACAATTATTTTCGATCTACAAAACCAAAGCTTTATGAATCGTGTCTAGGTTTTTCTGTGGTTTTCCCTCAGACCTTAGCCAAATGGGCGATTCTTGTAGGGGACATAAATAGACCACGGACTATTCCCCGCGTGTTATTTTAAAAAAATATTAAGAATATATTTATTTTTACATTATAGCTTTGTTTTTTTTCCTTCGTAAGTTTTTATTTTGAAAGTTTTGATTAAAAATTTTACAATTCAAAAATTATAAGCGTTATTTTAAATTCGTTACTAAATCGTATCATTTCGTGTTCGCACTTCGCACCTGAATTTAAAAAAGTTTGGTTAAGTTCTTAAAATGTCATTTACGTTCCGGCAGAAATGTGGCAACAGTGTATGGAATCGTCTTGATTTATAGCCGCACCTGACAAAATGTCAGCTGGTAATTAATTTTTATACATACAAATACTGTGCTAATAACATAGACAAATTAATTAATTAATTCTATTATCTCTGGCTAATAAGCAGCACAGAGAAAATTGTTATATTGAAAATATTAAAATCAATATTTAATAATTTTATATAAAAATAGCAGAGACAATGAACTATATCCATAATCGAATGATAAGTAGTTGTAAATTGACATAAATGTCAAATTTTATAATACAAGTTGTGAGAGAAATTAAATGTAAATTAGAATCCTGCTTACATTTAGAAAAAGTTATAGGTAAGTTTAGTATATTGTACGTTGTTTTTAATTAAATTTAATTAAAAGTTATATTTATTATGTATTTTTGGTGACTTAAAATTTAAACTCATAGCGCCATCTCTTTAGATAATCTAAAAGCTACTTTGCCGGCCTAGGCCGGAAAATGCCATTTTCCGGACGATTTTGAAGTAATTAATAGTATTGTTTCTGGACGGAGGACCAAAAAGAAAGTTTTGTTATTTTTTTATTTTTCTATTGACAAAGTCAATATATGAAAAAATATACTTTGAAGTGGCATCGCAAGTCAAGACTGCAATAGGGAACCGGACAACTTTTAAAATAGTGTTTAAAAATAATCTTTATTATAGCCATAAAAAATAATATTTTAATTAAATAAATCCTCTGGAGTACTTGAAAACGTCAAAAATATAATTTATTTAAAATTCCCGCGAAAACAGCACTTCATGTCAGTTCAGATCGCGTGACGTCATTTGTGAGGTAAACAAACTACGAGCCATATTACAAGTGATCAGTGCTTGGATAAATGAAGTATTTTGTGTTTCTTAATCATCATGGACCGAAAAAGATATCGTTGGTGTGTTGTACCTCGATGTGGAAATACATCAGTAACTACTCCAAATAATTTTTTTATTGATGTACATACCTCGAAAACCAGACATACGAAAGAAATGGTTAGACCTAGCAAGACGAAAGTGCGATGGAATGTCTGTTACTTCACCAATTTACTTTTGTAAAGATCACTTTGATGTAAGTAGGTACTGTACCTAGAGTGTTATTACACAGCCCATAATACAAATAATCATATTTAGTGTGTATGTAATATAGGTGTTATAGGTTATGTTTTACTTATATCTTCAATCATTTCTATGGTTAAGATAAACAAAAAGAGATTGAAATACTTACACAAATGTTTTCACATTTTTAAATTCGGCAGAACAAAAGTCTGAATTAGTGGCAAAGAAACTGCTGACCATGAAAATATCAACTTTTGGGAGATTTCTATTTTCGGCTTTTGTATAACCTTGTTCCATAATAAAAACTTAACAGAAGGCTTCAAGCACTTACGAAAACTTCTGTTATGAGTATAGTCCTTCAATTCGTAACTAATTACAATTAAATATTTTTAGAAAAATGCAAATAAATCGTAGAAAAACGCGAAATAACATACAAAGCAGTGTTGTTTACTTATGGCTACTTACATATAACGTTACGCACTGTGATTGGCGTTTGGGTTCTTACACGTCACAGATAATTTACGCAACTTTATTTATTGATTTAAAAATATAAATCATTGTTATTTCTTAAAAATCTTTATTGAGTGATATTTTACTTTTACTTTATTTTAAAATACATCTTAGATTTTTTTGCGATTACTGTCCGGTACCCTATTATGTGATATGCAGTAGGCCACTGATATAAACTATAATTTTACTTGAACTTAAACTTGGTTCTAGAGAAGATCTAAAAAATTTTTGACATTGATATCTGGCACCCAAATTAGCAACATTTTAATTATAATTTTTTTTTTGATAATATTGTAATATCTTCCAGAAAATATTTATTAAAGAATATTTCTTAAATAACTTTAAGAACACTTTTTAGCTGCTTGTTCATTGTTCTTTGTTTCGAACATATAATTTTGTAAGATTATAAATTATTGTTACCTTTTCCATACATAAGTTGTCACAAGTCTCCTTCATCTTGGTTAACTGCTTCTGGAGTGTTCGATATTCCTCTAGGAATCTTTCTAATTGAGCTGCATGATAATCGTACGAATTGGCATTAGGTGTTGTGCTAGTTGTTGGGGATATTCTGTCTGTTCCACCTCGTTTATTGTACCAAACTCTGTTTTCTAAATTGGATACATCAAGAAGAGGAGTGGCACTCATATCTGGAGCAGACTGAAATATAAAAAAATATATAAAAGACTCTCTTTTTAAAACAGATTAATAATATAATTAATAAAACTTCAGATACACAATCTGGCAATTCAGTTGTCGAATTGAATACAACTGTATAGCAGTTTTTTTTAAGATAATGACACCGGTGGTATAGCAGCAAGTTAGGCTTATTGTACTTCTTTCATTATGTTACTCACTCCTAGATCTTTGTATCCTCTACTAGTTTGTATTGGTCCCAGGGATAAGTACCATATGTTTGTAGAGGCACTTTAAAGTCTCCAAAAATTGACTGTCTTCTGCGATCCAGTGCCTTTCAAATGGTACAGTATGCGTTTAAATGTCTGTTTTAGGTTCCTTGCTACATAATCTGTGGGTAAAATGTTCATTTAATAGTCTCAAGTTTTGCAGGTATCTCTTGACCAATCCATGGGCCGTTAGAAATCCTAAAATGACGCGTAGCTGATTCTTGCTGGTTTTACACAGTGTTTTAGCTCTTCTGGTATACGTCTGTTCAGCACAGTTTCTTCTGTGTGTTTAGCTATGTGTACTTAGTGTTGGTTGTGTTGTCTACGAATTCAGGCTTTCATTCGGTTTCAAGCCGCATTTTTTGGTAACCCTATAGCTGGCTCTGGAGGGTAGAATATTGTTTATGATTCTTTTTTATCAAGTTGATTAGCCTGTTTGTGGCTTTTTATTTCTTTATAACCTGGTACCCAAACTACTTTAACGGTGTTATGATGTTCCAAAATATCGAATTAGCTTTCGTGTACCAGTCTGGAGACCACTTTAGGGTCTTTAAAACTACAAAAGAGTACAAAGGCCCATCTTTAACTTCATCTTTAAAATTATGTGAATCAGAGAAAAAAATGCTGTTGAAGTGCCTGTCAGAGTTTCAGTTGAGCAAAGGGAATTTTTTAAACCTTTCTTAGTTTGATGATGGTGTTTTTTATTGTTGAATTTTTGGCTTACCTGTAGCAGTTACATAGTAATTAATTTATTGTAGCAAGCTTGGTTTAATCCTTAAAAAAAGTAAAAATACTCGTATAAATCACATAAAAATATAACAAAAAAAGCAGATACTTGAAATAATCATTTCAAGATAGAAGCGGTTTTTTTTTTCATTTTCCTCTTTACTGCTTTACGGAATTACTTAAAACTTACTTTTGTTAGCATTATAAATTACTAATCTGCTGACAACTTTGATTGTGTCCTTTAATTTTGATCCTTCGCCGTGACAGAAAGTCCTGAGTCTGATCAAAAATCTAATTTAACAAGCCAGTGACCACTCGCCGTTGCCTACGGTCTAGAACTTGTACAAGGTGTCCATACATACAAAATTTGAATTTAAGCTTACAACACAAACACGTTTGTCATTTTCTGCTTAAGTTTCAAGAATACAACAGATTAAAACCACAAACAGTCTTGGCTGGTTCAATTGTAATTATATAAAACTGGTTAGTTTCACAAAAAAAACATTAGCTTAAATTATAAACATAATATCAGTTTTTTAAGGGACACAGCACTCGTAGACAATGCTGTTGGTTCACTTATACATCTAATGCTAAGTGTCCACTTAAGACAAAATCTCGAGATATGTCTCAGGATGATGTCCATTTGAGATCAATTGGGTCTCGAGACAGGCATGGGAGACTCGCTGGTGACTTTTAGTCTCTAGACATAAACAATTCCATGTCGACTTGAGACTCGCTGGTGACATTTAGTCTCGAGACCAAGAGAATTCCGTGTCGACTTGAGAGTCAAAACACACACTCTACACTGTACTGTGTCCAACTGTCGAATTCTTTAAAATGGATTCACGTCAGGCACTAGCTTTTATAATCGCGTATAAGATTGTACAAAAACGAAAAACAAAAATGAAAAAAAAAGAAGTGTTGG
This sequence comes from Altica lythri, assembly GCA_964028335.1. Classification (NCBI taxonomy): domain Eukaryota; kingdom Metazoa; phylum Arthropoda; class Insecta; order Coleoptera; family Chrysomelidae; genus Altica; species Altica lythri. The sequence continues at coordinate 78,297,807 of OZ034802.1, forward strand.
GTGAGAAATTGGGTGGATCGTCGAATGTACTTGGGAGCTGGTTCAGCTCTAGTAAATGAGTTGCGTTTGTAGGATGCACAGCAGTTCAAAAATTTTATTCGAATGTCTGCTGTGCAGTTTGAATTGCTTTTAGATTTTCACGATTCCTGTACAACTTATGGTTAACATTCCACAAGAATTCTTTTTCTTCGTACAGAGTAATTAATTGGAAAAATAGAACAAAAGGTTAAAATAACTTGTAATTTTTAATAACTTTATTAATTTTAAGTAGTAATAACGTAATAACGTACAGTAGTAATAACGTAGATAATTTTTAATAATTTTTAGTAACGTTTTTAATTTTTTTAAAAACAATCACCACAAGATCACAAGATTAGTCTCAGCTCTTCCGGCACATACAGAAGACTGGAGACTAGATCTCAAGTACAGTAATTTGCATGTCCACTTGTGACAAGCTTAATCTCGAAGACTTGTCACAACTTGTCTCTGAGACTTCTCTCAGACCCGTATACATTTGTGAGTGCAGTCTCGAGACTGATCTCGAGACTATTTTGTCTCAAGTGGGCACGTACCTTAAGGATTGTTCTCAAACCTGGAATTGGACTCTGTCTAGTTTAATTAAATTATTTTTATTGGTGGGTTTAATTATCACACTTGCGTAGTCTAAATGGAACCTACATAATCCATTGTATGCTAATAAAAAAATCGTGGGATCTGATCCTCATCACACTCTACAAAATGTTCTTATCAGATTGATCCATTTAATTGCCTTACTACACATGCTTTTAATTTGATCATTCCAATTAAGGTTGAATTTAAGAATTGCTCCCAGATACTTAATGTTACTTACAAATTGTTATTCCATTATTATTGATCCCTGGATCCCTGTTGCTCTGACAACTGTCAACATCGTTTGCCAAAGTTGCCACCTCCATACTGGTGCTAATTCTTATTTTTTTAAAACATTTTGTCGCTAGAGAGCGTTGGCACTTAACATTAAACGTGACTTGCTGTTAACTGTCAACATTTTTAAAACCTAGAGCAACAGATGTCAACATTTTAAAAAAAAAATTGTAGTTAGAAGTTGTTAGCTGTTGGTTTTTATCAATTCTACGTTGGAATAATCCGTGCTGCCAATTTGACGTTATCACCAATTTTACAGTTAGTTAGAATAAATCACTTTGGGAATGATTGAGTAAACAGTAGAGATTTATTAATTTTTATAAATAGCAAACAATTAAAACTATACATGTTCAACAAAAAAGTAATAAAGCACCTAAAAATTTATTACTATACGTAACTGTATAAGAAAAGAAACAAACGATTCACATAAAAAAGATATAATGTACTTCTAACACAGTTATAGCAGCCGTTTTCCCTCGACCAAACCTTCCTTCTCACTTTCCTGTGCTTACCTAATTTCCAGAAGCACTTACACCCCCCATTACTGACCCAAGTGACACCGTTTTAAGTGTATAACGGAGACTTGGGGTCTGATAATATGAGCATCTGGATTTTCGAGAGAGGCTGGTAAAAAAAAATAAAGGAGAATTTATTGAATCAGTTCAGATAAAAAATGTGTGTCGTACATTGGGGATCTGTTATTAAATTTTCTAAAAAAAAAACTATAAGATTACATCAAATTTCTTTAATTTATATGAAATAAATATATCTAATACTAGAACAGCCGCTCTTTAGACAACAGAATATACGGGAGGGTCATTTTTTAGTAATTTAAAAACAAATGATATCTTACAGACTTTCAATGTAATTTGATCATTTTTTTATTAATAACAACTTTAACATATTTTCTTATTTTCAAATATTTCAAAAAACAACCAATTCACAAAACTTAAAGAAGAATATGAAAATGTAAAATTAGTTTAATAAAAAAATTAATTCCTCGGAGCATCAATGGTCAATCTGTGTGGATTTTAAAATGGTCAATTTTTACTTGGCCAACAAAGTAGATATACGAAATACCCTTGCTTTATTTGTATGTGGGATAGTAGAGCAAAGCAACTTCATTGGAAAAAAGTTGTTTGGCCTGCAAGAAATTCTTTAATTGGCGGTAAAGCCATATCAAATAAGGAATGATAAAACAATTTGTATAAGCTTAGGACAAAGAATGAGATTGTTTTAATTACATTTGTCGAAAATTTCGGAAGCTCAGTATGGAACAGTTGTAATGTGGAATATTTGATGGTCCTCAAATACGGCAATTCATAGAAGATGCAGATTTTATTAAAGTTATGACTGTTTCGGAAAGTAAAGCTTGGGAAATTTTTGAAATTTAGAAATTATACAAACAAGAAATTATTAAACTGACATTAAGGAGACATTGAAAAAATGTCACATCCAGTGGGACTCGAACCCACCATCACTGCCTTATACGCAGGCATGCTTTAACCACTTAAGCTATTGGATGATTAAGTGGTTAGGAAGCGAAACGTTATAATGAACTCAAATCACATCAGATATGACATTCACTCACCTCCTCCTTAAGCACACGTTACATGACGTTAATAAGACAGAAGATGTGTCAAATCGACAATTGAAACATCAAACTCTAAGTCACTTTATTTGTGACCTGTCTTATATTTTTATTCGTTATCTCAAAAATAATAGTTTACTAAAAATCAATGGTTCCGGTCTCCTAACCGAATAAAAATATAAGACAGGGCACAAGTAAAGTGACTTAGAGTTTGATGTTTCAATTGTAGATTTGACAAATCTTCTCTCTCATTAACGTCATGTAACATGTGCTTAAGGAGGAAGTGAGTGAATGTCATATCTGATGGGATTTGAGTTCATTATAACGTTTCGCTTCCTAACCACTTAACTATCCAATAGCTTAAGTGGTTAAAGCATGCCTGCGTATAGGGCAGTGATGGTGGGTTCGAGTCCCACTGGATGTGACATTTTTTCAATTTCTCCTTAATGTCAGTTTAATAATTTCTTGTTTGTATAATTTCTAAATTTCAAAAATACGTTGAGAGTTATCTCAAAAATAATAGTTTATTAAAACGCTTGGAAAAGTTTTGTATTGGTATTCAAAAACTTCCTGGGTAAACACAAAGGGCCAAATTATGAAGAAATTGTACAAAATATGCTGACGATAATTTGGGAAATTATAGTGAGTAATAAGGAGAGCAGTTCCACCAGAAACCAGAATTTTAAAGTGATGGAAGAAAGAAATCAGTATCGATGGGATTGTCACATGACGGCAGATTACTGCTGGTCTTTAAAAAGAGATTGTCCCCTAAAAAATTATAAGAGAAAAACTCATAAAAGGCGTTTTATGGAAATATAACATGTTTTCAAAATTTTAACAGAGTCTAAAGAATAGTTTGGTAATGTAAAACTGACATTGCTAAAAGACATAACTGTCTAACCGATCAATACGAAATGGAATAAAAATATACGTTCTAGACATTGAATATTATTATAAATTTTCCAAAGCTTTAATTATAGAATTCTTAAACTTTTGTTATTTATGTATAGTAACATTATTAGACATTTTTCGGCGAAAATAATACCATAATAAACTTTAGATCTAATAGAGTTCTTGTATAGCTAGATAAACATGAACACAACCAAAACTATTTTCTATTCTCTTAGAAACTTACCTCTTTGGCAGGATGACCTTCTTCTCGGGTCAGATTTAAATAACTATTCGATATCTTGTTTACCCTGTTTCTGTTTAAACTTGTTGTAAAGGGATACTTTGGGGAGTCGGACATTCGTCTGTCTTGGCCGCTTAGGATGCTTTCTCCGCCGCTACTACCTACAACAACAAAAGGGATATTCCCTTGACATTTCTTGGATATGCGTTCTTTGTGGTTCAACTGGAAAGGAATCAGGCCGGGTGAAACTGTTCGTGATTCGGTTTAAAATGTTCCAGAATTAGATTGGAGCTTTACAACATATAGGCTGAATGGATAAAAGTTTTAATAAAGAATTGAAGCTTTTTCAAGTAAAAGTATATTGTTACGGATGTAGCTTGAATAGAAATACGAAAAAAATCAGTTTCTGCCTTGGATCGTTTCTAGCATAAAAGAATTTAATAAAAGAATTGTTCCAGTTACAATATTAGGAATACTGTCAATCATGTTTCTAACTTTCTGTTATTTTTAAATAAGTTTTAATAAAGATATTCATTTAAAGCAGTACGGAATGGTTAATGGTTGGTTTAATTAACCAATATGACTTTATGAAGTATTTTAAGAGCAGAAGAAGTAAAACGAAAATATATATATTTTTTAAATTTTGTGACTGTTTTGGCTGCCCAAATAGATGCAAGAAGGGGATTGATCCTATTTTTGTAGACCTCTACATCAAGTATTGATGTTTTATTCGTTAACCAATTTTCTTAAGTAATAATTGACAAGATTATATTTCACAAAAAAACTTTTTGCCTATTACCTGTCATGTAGATCTAGATAGATAGATAGAAATTTATTGGCTTGACTGTTTGCCAGTTTCATTTCGTTCTTTACATATCTATTGTGCACACCCCCCATCTCTTGGATATGATTAGAGCACCTTGTCTAACCCTGTCCTCTTAATAAAATTTAATAGCACTGACAGTGGCCTCTCTACGTAACGTACAGCAGCAGGTTTCTCCTCTCCCAATACAAGATACCGCGTACTTCAAGTCCTTCACATTGGCTTAGGACATGAATTGTGGTTTCTTCGTCCTCTTGGCAGTATCGACAGATGTCTTCATCCTCCAAGTTCAGTTAACTCTGGTGTTTCCTGAGCCGATAATGTACTGCCAAGAGACTGACAATCATTCAGACATTGTTTCGCCTTTGTGATATTAGCTCTGCAGTAAATTTCGCCGAGTGTCCTTTTATACCAATACTGGGTCTTCTCTAGCCTTCATTTTTTAATGGTTACATTTCTAAAGGTTTTAAAAACCTCTCCAAATCCTAGTCTCCTAGTATCCACGCAAATGTCAAAGAATTCGTACTAGAGGCATGTGTCAGGACACTAACGCAGTCCCACACCAGCTTGAACTTATTTGTGCAGAGACTACCGCCTTTACAGCGGCTTGGCTGTCTGAGCATATGACTACGTTTCTATCCGTTATACTCTGACCTATGATCTCCGTTGCACAGTGGCCATTACTTTAGCCTGAAACAATGTAGCATACGCAACTAGACTTAATTGAACTTGTATCCTTTGTCCCCTACTATATAAACCCGACCCTGTGCCTTTCTCATTTTTTAAGCCATCGGCTTACCAACTTAACTTCCCTTGAATTGCAGGGCTATTGTTCCATGAATTCCTTTCCAGTTATTCCACTCGCAAGTTTCTCGCAAAATTATATCTGTGGACTATCCTATCGTAAGGCATTCTCATGATAATCTTGTTCTTATTTTTTTTTTAAATTCGATTTGAATTAAATCTCTAATATTCTTTGGTTATGTATTAGGTATAGTTTATACTATAGTAAATTCGGGCAGGTAGCGTCCAATGGAATTGTTTTCTGATTAAAGGTAATAAGTAAACAAAGAAATCAATACGCAATAGAGTAGATAAAAAAGAACGAAAAAAGAATTTTGCCGGAAGAAAAACTCCTCATACTCCAATATGTGGGAGAAAAAAAACAATCAAAGCCATATTTGCTTCTCTTTCTTACATTCTTATACATAAGTGTGCACCCAATTAAAATGTATCATAAAGGTCATATGGTCAATATGTTCTGTCCATTAAAAAGATAAGCAAACACTACTTCGATCTTGCTTCTTTCTTGCACTGAGAGAACGGATTAAAATCAGAACGCGGCGTATGGGTATTATAGGTGTATTTTGGGAACAGGTAGATAATATGGAAATTCCAAGAAATTTTGTAAAGAGAACTGTAAATACTTACCATATCGACTTTCCGTCAACAATGGCGTTTGACTATCATTACTAGTATACCTTGAAGAATGTATCAATTCCTTCTTTCTGGGCAAAGTACAAAAAATTTCGTTAATATCCGAAACACTACCACTATCACTCGCGGCACGAGAGGCACAGTATTTAACATCAAAGGATTTATTATTCGGTGATCCTTCTATAAGATCCGGAAAATGTTTTTCTGTACCTTCCGATACCCTGGAAAGTTCTTTCGTTGAGTAGACGGAAGATGTCGTTGGAGGGAAATACCTTCGTAATGATGCACTGGAGTAGATTGGTGTTGGGAAACTTGTAGTTACTGAAGGAGTACTTATCGATGAGAATTGACTATATGTACCACATGTTGAACTGCAACTTTTCTTGATAGTGTCTCTAGAAGAAAAAATAATTAAATTTACGTAGCTTACTTGTATAACAGGATTTAATACGAGGGTTGTCTCTTTAGTTTTGCATATAGCCATAAAGACATAATATATAAAGTACTTTATTGGCTGTTCAAAATAAGTCTCACAATACGTTTAAAACAAATGATAAAACAGTTATTCCCGTCTTTAGTTGACACCTGCAAAATTGTTTTTAAGCAGCGATGGCTTCTTCTGGGGACTGGAATGGCTGCCTACGCATTGAATTTTAGATTTTTTGGGAACGTGAAGAAGTTGTTGGGACTTAGATACGGTGGATGGTCTACCAATTCGATGTTTTAAAGCTCCAAAAACCAGATTGTTTTTTGGGCAGTGTGAGCACTTGTATTGTCCTGATATAGGATGATTCGGCGTTGTGTGTTGCTTTTTCGGAGTTTCGCGATAACTTCTGGTAATCCAACAATAATACATCAATCAAAAGTAACCGTTCTTCGATCTTTTAAAGCAAATGTTGTAACATGACCAGATTTCAACACAAAACTTATGACCAATTTCTTCTTTTCGGCATCGTGAAACCCCCACATCACATGGCGTTTATTTTCTGGTTCGTAGCAGTACCTAAATCCCAGATTTATCGCCACTAACAGTTTCAATGTTTTTTGACACCAACTGACGCCAACAGCTTTTTGCTCTGCTGTAAGCAAATGAAGGATCTAACAAACTAAAAAAAAAGATTGTGGTTAGATTCGTGTCTAAAGGTTCTATAGGTAGCGCCTTCTAAACAGCTGTATGCAAAACTAAAAAGACAACCCTCGTAGATATTCAAAACAGTTTCTGAAGAGCGGTACTACGTTACCTTAATGATATCATTATCTCAGTAACAGGGCAATAACAATAATGGCAACTTCAAAAGCCATGTTGAAAGTAATTTTTAACTTTCAAAGAGAAACGAGTGAAACAATAAGTATAAAAAGAAATATGTCTGTCTGTAGGCATAAAAGTGTACAAAATATCCACTACAAAATTCTAAATTTTTATACAGGGCAATTCATCAAACTAAAAAGCGAAAATTGTTATGTTCATTTCCGTCTATGACAATTCGACAAAAAAAGGATCGTTCCTCATTAAGTTCTCCCCCGTCAGCTACGCAAAAACCGAATATAGACTTTATAATACGCATTCTCATCGTGTGTTTTTGTGGTGCAATTGTTTCAGCGTACCCTCGGGGTCGGGGTCAGTAAATTAGTTGTTCTATATTGTTATTGCGTCTCTCTGTAATTACTATGTTTTTGCTCTGTTACGACTTTGGACACTTTTGGGGTGTCACGATTTATCGGTTTTAACGGTGCTAATAAAAGTAAAATTATATATTTACGATTACAGTATTGCTGCAACACGTGAACACAAAGGCTTAAAAGTAAAGGTAATAAGTGTACTCTACCATTAAATTCACGAGTAACTTTCATTCGTGTTTCCATTGTAATAATACAAAAAATAAAGATTCTGAAAAAGTTAATAATTTGGTCTTAGATAATTTTATAATTTTTAAAATAATTCGAATTTACCACAGAAAAAAAAATTAAAAAGAGGTGGACCGTGCAGACCATCATTGCAACTTCCCGCGAATTTCAGACACCAAAAATGTATTTTTTCTGTTGTTTTGAGGTCCTCTAACGTAAGCTGTAACTTCTTAACGTGCTAAAAGATTTTGATGTACGAGACGGGAATCGACGAAGTTTTAAGTGCTTAAAATGTTATCCTTAACTCAAAGTAATCGTAAAAAATACTTTTTCCAAATTTTTTGACAACGATATCTCACAAACGAATTCTCAGAAGATCTAAGTTGAGTGGCACTCTTTTAAACGCCACTAGTCTCATTTTGATCGTTTATACGTTTAGGAGGGCTATACACACACACGTGTGTACGCGCGCGCAACCAAACACATGCGGACATATACACACCCGCACACACCAACACACACATACGGATATCATCGCGGGAATAGGATGACTTCCTAAGACCTCAAAACGTGGAGGTCTGGTAAAAACACAATTTTTAAAAATCGGACTGAAACCAATAATTTCATAATTTTTAAAAAATTCTAAATTTTTAAAAAATTCTAGATTTTTAACGTAGGGACTTAAAAATGAAGCAAAAGTAATGAATCCATATGTCTACAATAAGAACCACTTATAACAAGAATTTAATAAACATATTTAAAAAAATTTCAAGAATATCCTATAGGATGTGGTGACAGCTACAAATTTGGCTAAAGTTACAGAGACTGTTTTATGATCTTAACTTTTTAACTTCCTTTCCTATTGCTAAACTCTTGCAAAGCGCACTCTGTAACTCAAAAAGCAATTAAAGTCCAAACCTCAACAGTTTTATAAATTCAGTCAGAATCTACACAGCATATCTTAATAGGCAGGTATTAATTGTCAATTATCTCTCAAAGTGACTTCACTTCTATTCATTTCAAACGATGTCGTTTCCAAACCCGAATCAAGTCAGGTTATTTATCGCATGTTTTTGGATTTTCGCTAGCTTCATAGACGCGAAAAAGGGAGAGTGAGTTAGATCGAGAAAATTTTACAGTTTTATTAACAAAACAAGAACACTTTACTTATACCAAGTGAGTTAGCATTTTTGGACAGTCTTTTCAGCCTACTTGGGCCCACAGTAAAGTGAAATCTAAATGAAATGATATATTGAAATATTTTAGATTATAATAAATTGCCTTTTTTATTAAACGTGATGTAAAGAGTTAAAGAAAACAAGATGTAGCATTTCGGGAATAACCGAGAAGAAATTTTTATTTAAAAATACCTACGGGTACGGGTAACGTGACGATACTGACATCTCTAATGTCAACTATTCAAGCCATTTACTGACGGTAATATAAGACTAAAAAGTACTAATTATATTATCATTACGTAGTTACAATTGTGTTCAACCAAAAAATTTAGAAAATGCTTCTTCCCATATACGAAAAATAATATCCCACAATAGATTTTTAATAAAAAAAATATATTACCTAGTTTCTTGCATAGTTCTTCTTGGTATATGCAGATCTTCAGGATCCAGTATATTTTCAGGCGAATTCCACCCCTGTCGAGACGTATCTTCTTTAGGATGCAATGTAGATTTTTTACTGCTTGTTAACCTATCAATATTAATTTCTTCTTCATCTTCTACTTCTTGGTCAGTATCCACTCCTGGTACTACCCTATATTCTCCATTTCTTCTATCACCTCCCACCACTAATTCCTGATTCACATTAACACCACCGTTTACATTAACAACTTTATGATTCATTTCGATTTTTTCATAATTATCTTCCCGTCTACACTCTCTATTTCTCCACTTTAACACTTGTTTTTTTCTTGCTGAATATATACACAGTGATACTGTACATGACACTAAAACAAATATTATACCTATCACTATACTTGCTATTAAAATTTTGTTTGAAAATCCACTGTCCGGGGGTTTTTTCGACACTGCTAAGGTCACACTTGCTTCAACTCTTCCAGCTTTGTTTTCAGCTGAACAAACGTATGTTCCTGCGTCTTGTAAATCTGCACTGAAAATGGTTAAATCGCTCGAACTGTTGTTTAAATGAACGATGTAGAGTTTTTTACCACCTGAAAATAATTGAGATAAGTAGATCTCAAAAATAACATTTGTAAACCTAGAATTTATAAAATTAAAAATAAAATGACTGTACAAAAAGTTATGAAACTGGAAATGAAAAAAAATACGAGGTCTGGCTATTAAATAACGAGACTGGTTACAAAAAAGGTTTTATTATAAAAATTTAAATGATTTCCTTCAATATACTCCCTTCCTGTCGCCACACACCTTTCCCTACGTTTTTTTCGTTGATCAAAGCAGTGCTAAAAGTCTTCTTTGGTAAGGGCCTCTAGGAGCTCTGCCGTTTTTTGCATTCCTGCTTCTATCGACTCAAATCGGGTTCCTTTCAAAACAGGTTTATTGGCCAAATACCGCTTCACAGAGAGCGCGTTATGATCATGTTTTTTGTCCTGGTGCAAAATCTTCCAAAACTCGGACTGTTTCTTACGAACTTGTTCTTGTAGTGTTGTCAAAACTAACAAATAGTAAGTCTGGTTAACAGGCTGACTCTCTGGAACCCATTCAGTCATCATCATAACGTTAATGTCGCAAAAAAACATTAACCTTAAATTGTGATTTGGACATCCTTGCTTTTTTGATTCTGGGCGATTCAGGCACCTTCCAATGCATCGATTGCCGCTTTGTTTAAACATCGTATTAAAAAATCATCGTGATGTCACAAGTGATAATGTATTTCATCAGTCCGTGATCTTCTTTTAACCTTTCAAGAAAATCTGAGTGGATCTGCTGACGTACGAGCTTTTCGTCAGGAGTCAGGTTTTTTGGCACCGTCTTTGCACAGACTTTTGTCATGTGTAATTGCTGGTGTAATTGTTTTTAACCGTTGCTTTATATGCGTTTACAGATATGGCAATCATCTGGATACTCATTCGACGATTCACAGTTTGGTTGATTTGGGTAATTGTTTACGGAGTGCTCTCTTGGCCCTCACTGAAACGCTTGTACAACTCAAAAACACGCGCACCGGGTAGAGAATTGTCCCCATAGGTCTCTTTGTTTTAAACCGCTACTGCACAAATACTATAATAGTGAAAAACACCTAATTTGGTACGTGGATAAAGAAGACTTCGAGAAACCCAACGCACTATTTGTTTTTCCCCACCCCTCTAAGCACGCAAACTCGCTATTTAATTGCCAGACCTTGTATAATAGCAGATCAAGAGTTAAATTAATAAATTTTAACACAAATAATAAGAAGTACTTGAGATTTAGGACCCACAAAAAATCTTTATATCCATCTACATTTTTAATAGGATACAGTTGCTTAATATACTGACGCCTTTAAAAAAGTAAATGGTATAGCCGAAAAATGTAAAAATAAATTTACCTGTGGAAGAAGCACCGGAAAGATTGGCAATAACCTTATTTTTCATCAACCATCTTACATTAGGTTCTGGAATCCCAGCAATCCTGCAAGTCATTGTTACATTTTTCCCTTCAATTCCATGAGCTTTAGTATCATATGCAAAAATTTCAGGAACACACGCATATTCATCCAAATCTAATTTGTCCCAAGGTTTCATATATATTCTTTTTGGATTATGGCATACTGGAGGTACTCCAAATGGAACGTTCATTTTTATCATCCACTCGCGAAGTGGTCGTAAGGAACAAGAGCAATTCCAAGGATTCCCGTCAAGTTCTAGTCCATGAAGGCTTTCTAGCGATGTAAAAGTTTCTGAAGAGACCTCAGAAAGTTTGTTATTGTTAAGTTTGAGCCACTCTAAAGACTTCTCTAAACCAGCAAAAGCTCTAGACTCAATTAGTGATAATTTACAGTCTGATATTTCCAGCCTTATAAGTTGAGGAATATGTAAAAAAGCATCATTAAAAATTTTTTGAATAGGGTTATCATTTAGTTTGAGCTCCCTTAATTCTGTAATAGAATCGAAGGTATGCGAAGGAACGTTGTTTAGGTAATTAGAGCTTAAATCAAGCTCTACTAAATTAATTAAATGTTTAAAAGAATACCGTTCCAGTGTTTTTAATCGACAATTTGCTAAAAATATTTTCTGTAAATTTACTAAACCAGCTTTGCTAAATTCCTCGTGTTTTATTGTTGTTATATTATTGCCAGTAAGATCTAATATTTGTGTTCCAGGTTCTAATTGAAGTGGTACCATTGAAATATTTGCATTGGGACAGAATACAGACTCTTTGCCACTTTTCCATTTGCATTCGCACAACCTTGGACATCCAGCTTCAGTTAAATGTGTATAATAGCATAAAATAATTAGTAGCTGCAGCCTTGTGGGCATTTTGATGAAATATTGTATCTTATCTGATTCTGCTATCATCGTTTTCCTCTTCTTCTGTCTCCATGGTAACTTCAGTGGGTAAACAAATGGTGATGGTGTTCTGAAAATAAAAAAAATAATAATTAAAAAAGATATACCTGGTTGACCGAGCTTTGCTCGTAAAACTTCTTCATCATAAGAGATTTTTGCTCGTTTAATGTTAGTCAAATTTTGCAAGCATTTTACCTTAGCAGCGCGAATTGGACGAGCATAAACGCATAGTTTAAGAAACCTGACCTGTTTGCGTTTATTTGATGAGGATTTTTTGTAGTTATTCTTGAGGCAAGTTATGGCTTTGTGAAGTTTAAAAAGACGCATATGTTATTAATAATATAAGTAAACAATTGAATTTTTCTTGGTCTAAACGCACTCTACTGAAGCAGCTTTATGATCGCTGTGTTATTAAAAAAAAAAAAAAATGTAGAATTAGCTCCCGCTAAAAGTAATGTTTTTCAGTTATTTGTAGCAGTTTGTCATTGCCTGAAAGCACCGATAAAATGAAACCTAGCTAGATCGATTTACCGCATCTGAAACTTCCTGAATACCAAATTTCATAAAAATTGTTGAAGCCGTTTTCGTGATTTAGATTATAAGTATTCCTCGTTTAATAGGATATAAAACTCAAAAAGCAAAATGAAATTTTTATTTTTCTGTTGAAAATGTTTTCTTATCCAATATCGACAAGATTTGGAAAAGGAATTAAATACGATATTAAAAATACCCTCTAAAATATCTAAAAGAAGTAAAAAATGAATATCTTTGTTTTTCTACAATGTATTATTCTCCCCATACTCCTTTATACAATTTAAGACTGTGTTAAGCAAGCACAAGATAAGTTGGCTGTAGGGTATGTTCAATTTCTATAGGAATAAGGTCGATGACGAAAAGGGACGATTGAAACACAGGTTTTCAATGGCGTAGTTTTAAAATTTTTAATGATAATTTTCTAAGATTTTATACTATATTGTTTTGATAAGTATATGATATTTTATCCTTTTGTATTTGTGTTATAATTATGTATTTACCTTGCCTAAAGGTAAAAACTTTCGCAATGGAGAGTTATAACCTGTACTGTTCTGATGAGCTCTAATAAAGCGAAACACAGTGTCCGCACTTTGGTTTTGATCTTGTATGTTCTAATTGATACTTATATCTATGTCGCAGCATTCTGTGCTTAGAGTTAGGAATTGTAAACCACGCACAAATCCAGGTTTTTTTATCTGGATCACATTGACAGTATGACACGAGATACGTTTGTATCATATTTCATTACTTTAGTTATCATTACTTTTAAATCCCTTTTATTTTGAGACAAACATTAAAAAGTTAAGTTTCTTTTATTTAAAAAGGATAAAAAACAAACTCTTCCATCTGAAGGATTTTTAGTTTGTTTTTAACAACAATTTTAAATATTAAACCTTAGTTAATTGCTCATTATAAATTGAAACCCATTATAATATAATCCTTAATTGTATATATAAATATCTACGTGAAAACCACGTACTAAGCAAATTTTTTTTTCTATTCACCTTCATACAAAGAAGATTAAAACTTGAAACTCGTGATTTCCTATATTTCCTATAAAAACAACAATTTGTCAACTTTAAGTATCTCCACCACTGGGAATATCATTTTATTGAAAGTTGAAACAAGATAAAAGAGAGACGTTGGGAAAAAAACGGTACCCATCTATTTTCTAGACGATCGCTCGTTAGTGATATGGGATTTACATGCGAGCTTTCCGAAAGAGAAAAAGTCTTACAAATTTTAGTCCTGTATTTCTGTATATATTGATACGATGTTCGGAAACAATCGTTGAATTCTTATTTGCTTCTTTAGATTATTCAATTAGGACAGGAAGTGATCCAAATGCCAATAAAAAAATTGATTTGTTCCTGTCAGTTCGGACCAATATAGAAAGTTTGGAAGAATAAATCGGGTTAGTGTTTGAAAAACTGGAAAAGTTTTTAGAAAGTATTGGAAAATAAAAGAGAAATCGCTAATTGTACCTACTATAAACGTTATTTTTATAATACTTTTGTTTTATACAAGGGAGTTTGTAAAATACAATAATTTTTTGCTGTCGTTGATACTTTCTAACAAACTGTTAAATATTTTGCTTAAATAAATTTTTATCCACCTAAAAAGACACAACGCTGTCAGTATCTTGTCGTACATCTATTTGCTTATTTGCATATATTTATTTAGCACTTTGACATCTGTCTATTTGTCACCTGTCATCATCTTGTCTTACAGCTGTCTGTTACCTGTCAGCGTCTTATCTGTTTTATCTCTGTCATCTGTTAGCATCTAAATGTCGTAGATATGTAAGAAACCACTTCTTGAGGAATTAAGAGGGTGGATATTATTATAGTTGTTTTATTGATTTTAAAAAAGTATAAAATTTTTATAAAAATTTTAGCAAGGACTATATTTATACTTAAATCGTAAGTAAATAGAAACATATTTGTATAAATTCAAGTATAGATTGATTTATATACTTATGCATAAGATTTATATTTACTTTGTAAACGGCATTGGGGCAATATTCGAATTGTATTCAACTGCTGTATTTCCACTTACATATGGCCAAAAGCTATAACAGTAGATACAAAGAAATTTGACAAGTTTATGATAACGTTCTAAAACGAATGTTACAGGAAATAAAGTCTTTCTATTTCATACGATTCTTTTGTAGAAACTTTACCTGAACGTTTATTCGGAAATATATTTATTGGAAAACAAATGTACATACAAATGAGGTTGTTCAAGTTTCAAATAGTGTAACTACTTTTGTGCTGACATTTAGGTGAATAATATCTTAGTCAAATGTAAGTTTATGGTGAAATAAAAGTGAGTAACTTAGTACTCGGAAAGTTTATGTGGTCAAACGCATGTCTAAAATCTAAAGAGTCCTTGGTTTAAAACTCCGGCTAACTTATACTTTGATTTAAGTCTTATTGTTCTAACTGCCCAAGATTTCGTGCGCTTTCAAAAAAAGTATTAAACAATATTCAAACGAAGTCATTGAGGCGCAACGGTTAGCAATAGCCCTCTCACGTTTTTGGGGCCAGCTTCTCTTTATTACATCAGCTATCTGTCAATGAAAGTCCCGTTAAAATCATTTCAGTTGTTCCAGAGATTAGCCGGAACCAATGGACAGACAGACAGACAAAATTGAAAAATATGTTATTATGGTAAATGTACCGTGTGTATATACATATGCATTTAGTAAAAAGCTGTTTAAATATTACAATTTTATTTATTTGTATATATGATTACATGAGAGATCAAATCAGGACGCAGTTTCAAAATACCTGCCGTAAATAACATTTCATGTAGATATCAATCAACGCGAGGATTAACACAATACCAGCACGTAATCCAAGCTTTAGGAATGTACAGTTTTACAGAGGGGATTATTACAGGGCGAGTCTAAGGCAACTGATCAGAGGCTGCTACAAGGCCAGTCTTCTATAAATTTATTGAGCGAAAAAGAGCAAGCATAGCTAAGTGATAGGGATAAGGCAGATCAAATAATGAGTATGCCTCAGGACAGGATAGTTCCCAGGTAACTTTGTAAGAATTTTTTGAGTAGAATTACTGGAAAGGGATTTATGAAACAATGGCACCGAATTCAAGGGAAGTCAATCTGGTATACCGATGTTTCAACGAATAAGAAAGGCACAGGATCGGGTATATATACATAGTAGGGGACACAGGATACAAGTCAAATTCTAGGTGTGTATGCTACAGTGTTTTTATGTTGAAGTACAACACAACACTATGCAATGGAAATCATAAGTCAAGGGATAACGGGTAAAACCAAAGTCATATACTCGGACAGTCAAGTAGCTCTTAAGGCAGTAGTCTAGGCAAAAATAAGCTCACAGCTGGTGTGGGACTGCGTTTGGGCCATAATTCAAGCCGGAAGTAAGAATTCTCTGACACTGGCATGGGTACCAGGACACTTGGGGTTTTTGGGCAATGAGAAGGCCAATGAATTGCCCCGGTGGGAGCTAATATCACAATGATTGACCCGGAACCATTCGGTGGGGTTACCGACACGTTCTGCAAGGCATTTATTGAAAAATGTGGAAAAAGTCATTGAGCAAGCAACAAGCCAAAGTTTTCATAAAAGCACAACTGGGCTGAATTTACTGCAGAGTTGATATAACAAAGGCGAAACGATGTCAGAATGATTGTCAGTCTCTTGACAGGACATTGTCTGCTCAGAAAACACCTGAGTTAGCTGAATTTGGCAAATTCTACCGAAAAAATCATGGGTGTTCATAATAGATCTCTAAAGGTCGCTGTGATACAGGCAAACAGCCAACTCAATGATTATATATGTATCTATCTGAGAATTCATAAGCAGAAATTTAAGGCAGTGATGGAAATGTAAAAAAATTATCCACTGAGAATATACATCTTTGAGTTTTAATCAAAGCTACATGCAGTCCTACAGTGCGAAGAAATACGTGCTTATGGATCTAAAAGATTTATTATACATCCAAATATTTAGGTAGATATTGTGGTCTTAAACAACCTGAGGTGGTTGCCAGATTACTACCAAGGAAAATTAGTTATCTGGGAAAACATAACATAATATATAGAAGTACGAGGCAGCCAACAAAGAAATGATGAGCTAGAGCCACTTTTACGGTCTGGGGCCAGATAAAATGCTGAATCACTGGCAAAATATTTATTGAACATGCCACGAATCAGTAAAAAGACACTTGTACACATGGGACTGTTTAATGAAAGAAACTGAAACAATGAATCACTACATATTGTGCCATTCCGAGTTACTGGATCACAGGAAAAAATCAATTTTTAATTCCTTAAGAGTAGCATTTATTTTCTAGATCTGTAAATATTACTACAGAGTACCTACTGAGATTCTGGAATGGATACCATAAATAAATAATATAGATACAATAAGCCCAATTACCTGTAGGTTGCAATAATTACCTCAAACGGTTTTTAAAAACAGAAAAAATTATTCGATGGCTGTTTATTCGTAGTGAGATGGTAGTACACAATTAGTGTAAAACATTGTTTAACAAACACAAAGTCTCTCCTATCTTGTTACTTTAGAATAACTTCCTAATAAATGCAATGAAAAAGAAGTACAGCGTTAATGAGGAACAGCTTCATCAGTGAATGTGTAGTGGCAGAAACAAACACAAGAGTTGGTGCAAGTGTGTCTCAAGAGCGATATGAGAACATACAGTTTGCATGTCTTATTGAGTTGACGCATGAATTCATGTCAAAGCTGCAAAGATTAAATTATTAAATTCTCAAGTAGTTGTCGCTAGATGTATTTCCCAGATATGCCCGAAATGGGAAATTTTGATTATACATTTCAATCAACATATTGCGGTTATCTTCAAATAGAATTTGAATGATATTTTTAAATTTTTTAAAAGTTTTAACTTAAAAGTAGAATAAAATAATAAGGGATTTGTAAATTGTGCGCTTTAAACTAGAACATCCGGTTATTCCATGAAATATTCATCTCTTGTGTTTATTCTTGAAATTATAATAAGGAAAAATGGGTAGAATTACCAAAGAAAATCCGATTTCATCTAAAATTTACAACCGCAAACCGGATTACTACATTATGAGAGCAGTTTTTATATTTGTAAATCAGAAGACGACTCGGCAATTAAGTACTTTTTTTAAATTAAAAATTCATCTACAATTGAATTACAAATGTAAATTTATGCATTTTTTCAGCAATTTACGTTTTATTGATAATCGATTAAGTAACTGAAAAAGTAATGTAATATTTTAACCACAAAAAAGTTTTTGTGCACATATAAATCTTAGAAATCGAGCAATTTAATGGTAAAAAGTCATGACCAAAAACCACAGAAAAAGGATATTATTTTTCCTCTCCATTTAACTCTGCAGATGCTTCACAAACACAAAGTCTGAAAAACGTCGAGGAAATGTCACTTGAATTGATTCTATGATAAGTTCTCGCTATTGTGTTGTCTGTGCCACGACATTGCGCTCGACAACATGTGACAAAGCACCATAGAGCCAACCATCGATGAAGAACTTCGAGAGTTTTCTTTCAATTCTGTATTTCTGTTTTTGAATATATTCGGTATTAAAGTCTCCTTTAGCTCTTTTCCCGATTTATTGTCATCGAGAAACTACTTCCCATAAAGAGATTTATTTATTTTATATAATACTAAGAGAAATTTGAAACGAAGTATATTTATATACATAAAAGTTATTTTTATATACCTATAAAAAATCAATACTTATAACCTATTGACAGTTTTTAACAAATTCATGCTTCCAACTCTGTATTTTTTATTTTTTTATTTAAGGATGTCCTCGTAGGTAAAGACCTAAATACAAATGTTTCAAAAATATCTATTGGGACAGAAGAGCAAATTAATTAATTGGGGATTTAAAGGACTGCAAGTTAGGATGAGTGCGAAAGACGTGGGAAGGTAAGGAGTTCCAAAATCTGGAGACCCTAGGTATGAAGGAACGATCGTGTCGATCCGTTCTCGATGTCTGATATTGAACAGTATAAGAGTGCATGGAGTTGGCACGTCGCCTTGAACTGGCTTGTCTGCCAAGTGGGGGTATTATAGAGCGAAGTTCGTCTGAGCAAAATCCGTTTATGTATCGGTAAAACAAGAAAAGATCAGACACTGCTCTACGGTGGGACAATGGGGCTAGGTTTTTGGTGATACTGGTGTCGTTTATTAGTCGAACTGCTGTTCTCTGTATTACATCAAGAACTCTCAGTCTTGACGCAGCTGCCGAACCCCATACATGCGAGCAGTATTCAAGATTAGGTCGTATTTGGGCTTTGTAAGGAGTAGCTAAGTTGGATGGAGTGAAATAAATCCGTGCTCTAAACAAAAAGCCTAATTTTTTTATTTTTTTAATACACTCATAAGGTTTTCCTCTTTAGCTAGGTGACCTGCATAAAATATCAATCACGACTTATTAAGGTGGACAGACGCCAGGCGTACCTTCAGATGGTTTCTGAAGGTTAGATGGTAGTCGGTTACCACTACGGCTACCGACGTTCTGTTTCTCATATTTGTAAATAGCTGGATGTTTATGTTTACTAGGAATGTATCTACTATCTACCATCCTACCAACCTTAGGTACTTACTAATACATTTGGTCAGGCAATACTGTTATCTCTTTAACCCATTTAAGAAACAGTTGGTGTCTGTCTCTGCAAATTGGTGTCTGTCTCTGTAATATATACATATTTTATTTACACTATTCTTAATTCTTTTTTTAAATTTTATATTCTTATTGTAACCACGTATGAACAAAAAAGTCTATTTAAATTCAAAGATTTTAAACGTACACAACCTAAACCTATAACAAATATTAAAGCTGTGTTTATGGCCTTCCAATATTTCTTACTGATTCTAAACACAACAATGCAATAGTTGTATTCCAATAAAGCTTGTAACTGTCACCGAGAAATTTCTATTCTTCTTGCAAACCGTCGGCATTGGTCATATATTTCGAAATCGACATAACTCTAGGCAGTAATCGGCGACGACCAAGACATTTTGACATGTTTATGGCGACTTGCAAACAAAGAAAAATATATCAAGAAATAACTGCTTTTCACAGCTTTGGAAAACATCAAAGACCACGTATTGTTCTTCGTTTACGGCTGTAACAAAATTATACAAATAACGTTTTTACTTTCTCCGGTGGTTGCGAATACCAAGTAGTAGGTATACATGGAATCAAATCACGAATTGACTAGAAACACGAAATTTGTTACATATTGATAAATCTTTAATATCTAGTATAACTTCGAAAAACCACGTTTTACATTTTAGATTGAGCGTCGGCGTAAGATTCACATTTTAAGTTTCTTTTACAAGATTTTGGATTATAAGAGTCCACTAAATTTGTTTACACGTCTCACATTTCAAATGGATATTCTAATCCTACGCCATCGTGGATTCTTTCTATTCCTCTTCATTCTAGCAATCGGTTCCGTCAATCTTTTAAATACACAATGGCGTTGTCCTATAATGATATTCCCGTGGAATGGAAAAGTCAAGTAAGTTAAATTTTCGTAAGTGTACCTATAAGGATGCATCTTCTGTATAGTTAAGCCTCGTGACGGATAGGGTTTGGCAATGTACAGACTTTAATGAATAGAGCTTATATTTGTATAACTTTTTGTGTGTTCTTAGCAAATTGTTTTTTAGTCAACATATGTGTTACTGGATCGAGTAAATAGCGCCCATTTAGTTGTAATTGCATGTGGGTGTTATTGGACCATCAATATCTTACTTTTTAAACTTAAACCATCCATTGAATCAACACCATTTGCTTAGGTTCGATTTTAGTTAAGGTTTTATAAATTTTTATGTAATTTTCGTCTATAATTCTAGAACATACTTCTTATTTTACTAAGTAATAAATTATATTATATTTGATTTGAAATTAATTCTGTTGTTATACCTGCTCAATGGTTTCATGTAGGGATATTAGTTCAAACAAGAGTTCATTAAAGATAAGTTTAAAAACGAAGTAAATAAATTATGAGTTATTTAAAGCAAACATATATTTTGTTGGAAGACCACATTTAGTTTTACATTTATTTTAAAGAATTAAAATTCTTTCTAGCACTTGAAGTGTCGGGTTTCTAGTAGGAGCAGCTAATTTATTTCGAAAGGAGAAGAAAAATTTCGCAAATACAGTAAATTTATTGGGGCAGAGCAGGTCTTTTTAGAAGTGGTAGTTTCTCTCCGCATCCACTTACATCGTTCTGCTCATTTCTAGTCATCACTCACTGTCACGACGTACACCGTCTATCCATCTCTGCTCTCTCTGTATTGATTACTTAATAATTTATAGAAGCTTTCGCTATATTCGCAACTTTAGTGAACCCTTCATAAATATCCTTTTTTATCGCCAATGACTTTTAGAAAAAAACACCGGTTTAAAATTTTATGATTAAATTTTCTTTCTTTTTTTAACTTTAAAACTTAATGAAAAATTTATTTATAGACACCGAAATATCTTTTGCTTTACTGAAAAAATTAAGAGTTCTTT
This sequence comes from Altica lythri, assembly GCA_964028335.1. NCBI lineage: Eukaryota > Metazoa > Arthropoda > Insecta > Coleoptera > Chrysomelidae > Altica > Altica lythri. The sequence goes on from OZ034802.1 coordinate 78,319,108, forward strand.
TGATTAATTATTTTACAAAAAAGTTGTTTTTTTTTTCATTGGCAGAGGAGTTTTGGAAAAAAGGGTCGTTTAACGACTTACGCGCGCACACAGTTTTTCAAGCCCTAGATAGCATGCATGTGTTATGGCAACGAATTGGTTGTCTGAACGGCATGCTCCACTCCTTTTAAAATCCACCACTCGCCTTTTACTTCCGAGGGGGCTTCAGCAACTTTGAATTCCTGAATAGGCAGTTAAAGGAAAGCTGCGATCCTCATCTCTTTCTACAAAGGCAGTGCACTATTTTCATGGTGTCTTGGCTATGGTTGCGAGTTCTTCTTGTGTGCATTGTAGTTTAGTCGTCTATCCCGCTTTTTCTGTGTGAGTCTTGGCCACTTTATTTGCCTTTTTTTGGGATCTGTATTTTTGTGTCTATGGAAGTTACTGGTCTTGTTGTTGCTGACGATAATACTCTGGCGAAGTTTTTGGTACAGCTGGACAACTGCTATAATAAAGAAGGTGTTTACGTGCGAAGTTTGTGTATTTCTGTGCATCAGTTTTTAGCTATCTCATGCCTTGTGTTCACAACCTCATTGCACGCATCGTGGAACTGCTAACCAGTGTTATTGGACAAAGTAAAATTCTTGTCATTTGAACACTTGTTAATCTAGCCCCTTTATTAAGTTGAAGATTTGGATTATCTGTTCCACGTAGAGACAAATGCATTTTACTTTTTTCTTATGATCTAGAGAAAAATCAACCAAGACCAATTTTTAATGGCTGTTTTCTCTTTTTAGATAACTTCCTCAGTACTTTTACTGTCTGGTATCCTTGGTGTTCCAGGTCGGCTTTTCTACTTAGATTATGAAATTTTGTGTGGATGCTTCCTAGCAGGATTTTTTCTGGTACAATGTAGGAGTATACACGTATTTATACCACTTTGGAGTGATTCTACGTTCTTGTTAAGTGTTTTAACTTTTTTAACGCTATGTTCCTAGAGAAAAGTCTTTTTATTTTAATATTTTCTTCTTTTTCTTGATTCTTTTCATCTATTTAGTGCTTGTTGTCATATTTGCCTGCTTTTTGGCGACGCTTTATAAATCCTTTAAAATTAATCCAATTCACTCGTCATAAATTTATATATAGGCTGTTTAACGTAACTAAAAACATATATTTCAAAAATAATACAAATATTAATATACAGGTGCGTCCAAAATTATTCGCTTCATAAATACGAGTCTGTTACGATTATGTTCATTTATATAAAAAAATAACAATAGAATCTTCTTAATTATAATAGCGAATGTTCATGACAGTGGATTTTTCTTCTATTAAAAATTATTCGAATGGATCATTTTATCAAAGCAAAATTTGCAATTATAACCGCCGAGAACACTGTAATGAGCAAAATGACAGTCTTTTATATCACAATACAGAGTCGTTTCTATACAAAAGAGGTACCTAGTAATAAAATTTAATACTGCTCATGAAAATTATTGGTTGAAGATTCATTGATGATACGCTATATTTAATGTACTTAATTGAAGTTGAGACCATTACAAAAATATATTTATTTATTTATTTATTTATTGATATGAAATGCTTGTTTGCTCCTTCTAGTCTGGGTTCTGTTATGTCTTTCTCTGCTTCTGCTTTTAGTCTGTACTTTTTAGTTTAAATTATGCATCCGTAATTGTTTTAATCACATTACCTTGTAATAGTATATTACTTTACGAGTGGAGTAAATTGCATATTACAGCGAGTGTGTTTGGCCCATGATCGAGCTTGCTAGCAAAGGGGCTAAAGAAACGAGCTAAATATGTAATTTGTTCCTCGAGTGAAGTACTACCCACGACTTACCAAATGGTTTTGTATAAAACTAAAAATAACAAATATAAAATTTAAATTTTGGCATAAGTTGTCAAAAATATTCGATTTCGCAGACAGTTCTGTCTGAGAAATGTCAAATGTTAGTTTAATTTAATAAAAACTGTAGGTAACCAACATAATAATACAGGTTTCTATTTACTTACTTCACTAGTTTAGTAAATAAAACTATAACACAAATCCTCAATAATTTGACACTTACTGACAGAGTTATAGGTTAAAAAATACGCAATTTACTTATGTGTCGTGGGTAAAAACATTTCATTCATTTGCTATTAGATTTAAAACAAATGAATTTAAAATTCACGTTAAATATTTAACGGATTTCTCTTTTTTTATATTACTGTCTATGTCTAAACAATTACAGAAAAAAGATCTCGTTCCCCTAAAACCACACTACGAGACTTTCTTTATTCATTTATGTAGATCCACAACATTTGTTTGACCCTGTCCTAGCGGAAGTGTCACATTTATTTGTATACCACCAGCAATTCGTAGTTCCACTTGTTTTTCTAGACACCACGTTTGCTTTTATAAAATGTGATAAAAATACAGTGGTATTTATTTATTTGTATATATTTTTAATAAATAATTACAAAGATATAAAAAGTAAATTATATATGTATCTGTATTCCGCACCAAAAGTTTCCTGTTCATTTTATATATACGTTAGATAAGGGTGTTCACCGGAAGCTAATATCCCAATGATTTTGCCAGAACCATTCGGAGTGGTTGGTGATACGTTCAGAAAGGCAGTCATTGAGAAATAGAGGCTAAAGAAGGCCCAGCAGTGGTGGGAAAAATCACCGGCAACGACAACCCACTCAAGCCAGTCGTCATGCAGAGCTGTTATCACAACTCGATACCTATGAATCAATCTGTTCTTTTCAGAGGACTAAAAAGTTAAACGACGCAATATGGTGAAACAGTTATCTGGCAGAGATACACCGAGAAACTCACAACCTACAATAAAGATATTAGAAAAGCTAACGGAAATAACTTCAGAAAATTCTGCGAAGGCTATATAAAGTCCTGGCAAAAGGAAGAGTAGATACAGTAATGGCATTGCGAAAGCCAGCTGGACGCTTCACACAAAGCGAAAAAAAACAAGCCTTGCTCCTGTTAAAAACTCACTTTCTTGTAGAAAACCACTTTAGAAAATACTAAAACTATGCAGTGAAGAAAGGATAAAGAACGAATGAGATGAACTATGAACACCTTTTAGCCCCCTGGAACTGACGGAATATCTCCTGCTCTATTACAACAAAGGCAGGAGGCAATTATTTCTCACTTGATCCCAATTAGTCAGAGCAGTTTTGATCTGGGCTATGTATCAGAAGTGTTAAGGAGGGCAAGAATAAAAAAAATGGGGTTGTAACTCAATGGATGTACATGACAATAGTGAGACCAATCTTCACTTATGGCAGGAGAGCTAATCTGACTACTGCGATGATAAATTCTCTCGAAGATTCAGAGAATAGCATGTTTATGCATCACTGGAGCAATGGAAGTAACTCTAAATTTGGCGCCACCACAAATTCAAGAAAAGGAACAATTAAGAAAAGATCTCGATCACTTCAATTTGATTAAACTTGGTAAATGTCCCAAAATGCCAAACGAAAAAAATTCAACTTTGAGAAAAAATTTACCACAAAACCTGTATGGGACACAGACTCCATATTGGGGCTTAACCAAAATGCCCTAAAATGGTATAAGGATGGCTCCAAGACAAATAACGATCAGGAGCAGGGGTTTTTGGACCTAGATCCTAATACTTAGAAAGCCTGCATATCTAAGCATTTTTTAAGCGGAAATCCGTGCCATTAAAAGATCTGTAAAATTAAATATAAAAAAGAACTATCGTAGACAAAAGATTTTTATTATGTCAAATAGTCAAGCAGCTATAAAAGCTCTAAACTTACACACAATAAGTTTAACGATGGTCTGGGAATGCCACGGCAAAATAAATTAATTAGGACAAAATAACATTGTTTCCAGGACACATAGGAATAGCACATAAAATGGCAAAAAAATGACAAAAAACACTAATAGCAATAATTTATAAAATATTAAAAAAAAGTGCCGAATTCTTTCATTAAAATCATTATGATTTATTTTGGTTAATAATATTTTAATTTAAATTTATTAATCATTAGAAACAAAATGTTATTAAATAATAATTATTATTCTTTTAATATAGATCTATTACTATTAAACTTTTAATAAATCAGAAAAAGAACCGTAATCATGATTTCGCCAATATTTTTTCTGATCCCTAAAAACAAGGCACATCATATTTCATTCAGACTTAAGAAATTCCATTTTAATCTTTGCCGTTAATTTCTCCCTTGTTTCTAACAGACGGCTTTCAATTTCCCTTGCTTAATTTAAATTGAGACTTCAATTGTCGGAACGATTCATTGCCTTCGTGATGGTTTAATTGTTTCATTGTGTTATGGAATTTATCCACTCCCAGTTTTTTAATCACTTGTTTTTTCTTAAATTGCTTGAAAAGCAATGTTGTAGGTTAAGTGGTAATTAAATAACACAATCTGTGATATCTTCCGGAATTCTTAGTATTTTTTTTAATTAAATTAATTATTTATTACGAAAGTGTATATTACATTAAATATTCAGACAGAAAGGTTTTAATATAAAAACCTATAAAGTTTCGAGTTGAAGTCCTGAAGAGTGTGGCAAATAACTTTAACGTATTATTTTTTTTTTTCATGAAAACGTAATAGTCTTTCTGGTATCCACCGTCGGCAGTGTGAAGCAGAAGATTAAATAAATATAATGAAGGGGGTCGAGACCGTGCTCGTCCAAACAGGAGAACGCGGCACCGGCGGTCCTGTAATTTCCTGCGATTCCTGAAAGCTTAAGTGCTCTTACATCCTGTTACGGTCAAAGAAGTTACAAAGGACCCTGATAAGATATATAAAGATGCTTTACTTTATGATAAAATGCGATATCATTATGGTGTCGGTAGTCGTCTACGCCCTTTGCCGTGGGTTATAAATTTAAAATAGTTACTTTGTGCCCTGCTTCCTTTAAATGAGTTAAGCCAGGAGAATCGCGCTTAAGAATAATTCAATTATGGAGATATAAAATAAAATAAAAAAAGCGGTTATAAAAATATAAGCTAACTTTGTTTTGAAATAGAGGGCAGTATGTTATCTAACAATGTAGATTATAAGTGAGGTTGATTGGACCATGCTACCTGCTTAGAACGTACGTTTGTAACCTGTCCATGCTTTAACAAGGCTTGTAGGAGAACAACACTCTGCAGTTACACAAAATCTGTATGTTCTACTTTCCACTTTGCTTATTTCACACAGATGGTACGTCAGTGGGCAGGGTCTTGTGAGAATTCCTGCAATTACTCTTGAGTTTAGGTTTCTGTCGCTCTAGGGCAATTTGAAATAGCGCTCTAAATGCTTGTGAGGATCTGTATCTTCCACTGTCCACTTTGCTTATTTTACAGAGATAGTAATTCAGTGGGCAATGTGTTCTAACAATTCTTGCAATTACTCTGAGTTTAGGTTTCTAAAGCTCTAAGAGTAATTTAGAGTAGCGCAATACTATTTCCTTTCCGACAATCTCTTTGTACACTGTTATCCAAAGCAGAGTTATTTTGTTATGGAGTTGCTTAAGAGACAGTTCGTACTTTCAAGCTGTTTCAGAATTAAACGTCTTTAAGTCAGCTTTGCTATCGGAGGCAATGAATCCTCTAGTTAAATAGAGGTGTCTTTAGCACAAACGTCTATGGCTAATATCTCTGCTTGGAAGATCGTAGGAGTAATCTGCAGGAATTTTGAAAGCTTAACATTAGGACCTGTAACCTCTATACTAACGCAGGATGTTGCTGAGAGAACTATCAGATGTAACATTTTGAAAAATGGTATGTTACGTCAGATTGTTAGGTACCTATTGTGTCTTATCAACCATGCCCTATGCAACAAGAGCTCGACATTGGAATAAAATCATTTCTGTATGAGCAAAATTCGTATTTTGTTTTTTTTATTAGGTTTAAATGCCTAAAGAAAGTTGGTTTATGCACCTTAATTTGATGTTTGGATAAATGATAAATCAGGTTGTATATTAGGAGGAGAAAGGAGTCTAAGATAAAAAAAGCATATTTTTGTGATTTTTTCAAAGTGCGCATGATTCCTTTATCATTCTGTTAAAATTTTTATAAAAAAAGTAAAGCCAGTGTTAGTAGGGGAAACAGAGCCACCTTTAAAAAAAGTTTCTATGCGGGATAACTCATAAATTAAAAAAACTTTTGCCTGAAAATACCTTTTTTAATGTTAAAAAAGATGTTTTATTCTGAACCGAGTATTTGGTACGATAAAAAATTGTGCCAAGTTTGGACGAAATTGATCCACAGGTTTTTAAGAAATGTTGATTACCGACTTTATACAAAGTTTTGAGAAAATTGCGTTTAAAGTTTGATACATGAATAAATTAGCGATAAATTTTTTTAACTCACAGAATCGTCGATTTCAGCTCCATAAAGCATCTTGCCTGCAAGATGCAGGATGCCAAACGATTTTAATTTAGTCCAGGGTTTGACGCACTTTGACTTTTGATTAGAGTAGGAAATCCAGATGCTCTCTAGTATTTACCTAACAGTTTTAAATGCCCTATTAAAGCGCTAAACGTAATGACGGTCTAGGGAACCAAGCACCCTAACACTCAATTGACTGTTTCTCGAAGAGTTTTTTTTTTCAAATAATTTTAATATTTTCAAGTTGCACTTACTAGTCTTTACACTTTGTTACAGTAATTCACAGAGCTGTCATATGTCATCCAATTGTATGTCTTATTTATCACTTGGTTCTTGTTTTCAGTAGCACTAAGGCGTCTGTAAGTAAAGGGTAACATACGCTACTGGTTATTAAAAACCTGCGCAAGTGATACAGGAACCAAAAAAATCCACTGGATTAAAATCAATCTCCGATTTTTTATGTTTATAATTTTGTTTTTTTTACAAATATCTTTTAAATTTAGAGCATTGGAAAGATTAAAATTGAAAAAAATGTACCGCGGAAGAGCGCGATATAACAGAATTGTTTCACAATCAATTAACAGTCTCTGAGCTGCTGAGTGTATTCAATGAGTAATGGATGTAATCGAACAACAAAAAGCATTGCTTTGAATGTGTGATGTGTGACTAACAAAATGTATTGATAAAGGAATACAACGCGACATGTGAGAACAATGCTTGTCATTATACTCCCATAAAGGGGAAAGTGACACAGATAGCATACACCAACAGTCTGTTCTTCTCTTTCCACAATTTGCATTGTATTAGTTCAAATGTTGAGTTTGTTTCAAGGAAAATTACAGAATTGGAACAAATTGTCGATACAGCTTTTCCGATTTACAAATTTGCATAAAGATCTAACAGAATTGTTTAGTTTTCTTATCCTGTTAAGTACTCACAGTTCCGCTGGTCCTTTGGACAAATAATTTTATTAATTTGTTTTTTTTTTCTATTTTAACGATGATGTTAATTTTTTTAATATTCTATGGTTTTAGTCGTTCTCTCTAATAGAAATGGATTTAGTACAGTTCCTCAAGCGCCTGGCGGCGTACAGAAAACAAAACTCGTCAAATCAGGAAATGATTTCGTTAATCTGCTAGTGTTTCCTTTCACTTTTGTAAATTGTTTACCATAATAATAAATGGCGGAAAAAAAAATGTTAATTAACAAATCCATTTTTGAGCAATAAATGTTTTTTTTAAGAACCCATTTTTCTTTTAAAAATTATAATATTTTTTGGTACTTCGAATAAAAAATTCCATTGCCTCAAATTAAAAAAATAAATTATTTTCAGGTGACGCTACATGAAAAAAAAACGAAATGATTTTAAATTAAAAAAAGAAATAAATGCTTTATCAACAGTTTTAATTTTTCAATGCAATAGGTTCTTTATAAATAACTGGAAAATTAATTTTCTTTTTATTGTTTTAACGGAAATCTATTTTTTTACCTCTTCCGAACAATTCCACCATGAGACAAAAATTTGAGCTTTTTAGTTAAATAATTATAAAGGTTTTTATGTTAACTTTCGGTTTCAAAAATTTTGATAATTAGCAATAGCACAACTAATAAAAAAACACGTAATTTTTTTTTTTGCACAGGATATTGTTTATCAACTTATTCCGAAGGTACGTGAATTTTTTCATTTCTTAATATCGATATTTAATATATTTACATTTTTTGTTTAACCTGATTGAATGACGAGGCGCGCGAGAACGCCAAACACCCCCTCCCCCCGTTTTAGCAATAATTTTAGGGCTCTGTTAAAATTATAAATATTGGAGATATAGTTTCAAGAGTCAGGACTTATTTTTGTGAAATTTTCTGCTCTTTTCAGATCTTTTTTTCAATTTCAAAAATATTTAATTGTTTTCGAGATTTAAAAGAAAAACAAAACATTTTTTTTCACTCTTTTGTTTATAACTATTGCAATTTTTATTAGCGCATTTTCAATTTTTTTAAAAAGTTTCTAGAGGTCAATACGAATCCAATGACACCAAAATCATAATTTTTGTTGCACTCTATGAGAATTTCTCAAAAATGGCTCTTGTTGATTAAGCTATTAGGCTGATTTTCCACCAGAGATGTGCGAGGATGCGTAGCGAGAGATGTGTTTGTAAGGAACCAATAGAATCGCTTCATTTACCTCGCCTTGGTCAGCACAGCTCTGGTGGAAACGGCTCAGCAGAGCTAGATTTTTGTGCATGCAAAACAAGCGGGGGATATGTGAGAGGGATGTGTACGAGTGATGTGTGCGAGGGATATGTACGAGGGATGGGTGCGAGGGATGTGTTGCAAGCAATGTGTGTTGAGAAAGTTTGCTCACACTGTACCAGCCAGTCAATAGACAGAGTTTGTGGGAAGTAGAACTGCGTAAAATAGATATGGAAAATGGGAAAAAGAAGGTACTTTTATATTTAACACACAGGTTATGGATACGTATCCATATTACATATCATCGATTACATGGAGAATTCTTTAGCTTTTTTAATACGGCTGATAATGAAGTATTCGAAAATTCTTATCGAGTATCTACAACGCACCCCCGTCGACACATTTCATAGCTTCGTAACGCATCCTCGCACCACACATTGATGCGCATTTTCACAGCTCCGCTACACATCCTCGTAGGCACATTTTCATCGCACAGCTTTGGTGGAAACACCCACACATTTTCATAGCACAGCTAGACATCCTTGTACGACATATATTATTTCCATCGCACATCTCTGGTGGAAACGCAGCCTTAGAGGGCTGTATATTCTAAACTACTGCCTCTGGAGCTTTGTACCCAAAACCACTTTTGATCTATTTTTCAAGAGCTTTGACATACTTGAATTTAAAAAACTTTAGCCTAAACCTATTTCCAATAAGGATCCTGCGAGGTGTCATTTCTAAAAGAATTTTAAAATTTTTTCTATTTTTTTAAATTAAATTTAAATAATATCCCACATTAGGTGATTTTACTATAAAAGATGCAAAAATGTAACCAAATAAGCTTCGTGAAAGACTGGGTTAAAATTGTATGATTTTTTATTTTCATATTTTGGTTAATCTAATTGCTTTCTTCTCAAGGTATATTTTGAAACTAACAAGAAGCGGTAATTATTTGGTTCTGTGCCAGGTCCTAAAACACTAAACAACCGAAACAATTTGGAGGGCGCGTTAGCAAAGTTATAAAATTGCGCTGATAGTTGAACTTTGGAAAGGCTGAACTTCCACTACTTGCTTCATTTCTAAATTAAAACATCATAGCATTAAATGCCGCAACTAATTACGGTTTCGGAGTAATGTACTGTAAAGTAATTTCGGTTTTATTGTCAAGTAGCAAGTTTTAATACAGACCACGAATTAAATTATTTTCTCTGCATATAGCATTTATTTGCAGTTGTGGTTTTTACGAAATATATTTACGCTTTTTCAACAACAGATGGCTTTTTAAACTTTATAGAATATTATTATTATTCGTGCATCAGATTGTTAAATTAAAAACGTTATTTAATTACGAACAAATTGCGGTTATTTTATTATTCAAATCAATAAAATTCAAATTATTTAAAACATAAAACCAACTGTGAAATTTAAAATTTGCTAAAATATTTTCCATTTCATAAAATCGAATCTAAATAGAAGCTGTTGGGTAACGGAAACCACATATTTATTTGCTAGATCCGATTTTATGAACATTTTAATGAAATCAAAAAGTAAATGCCCTTTGAAGATCACCTTATCGCATTTACTTAATCTGGAAATTTGGGGAGGGGCGAGCTAGTGCTCAGCCAGCACTGAGGCCACATATGACCCATTGTGCATCCCCCCGTGTGTAGGAATATCCTCACCTCAGGCTGCCACCAGGCCTAGTGATTTAAAATAGGTGATGAGGCTCCCGAGGGGGATCTCCCTGACATCGGCTGGTGTAAGCCAGTACTCGCCCAACACGGATCTTCTGATTTCAAAAAAAGCAGAGCAGTCATACATTATGTGTTCTACTGTTTTCTCTTCTTGTTCGCAGCCTCTGCATAGCGGCGATTCTGTTAATTTCATCCTAAAGAGATGTTGTCGCAATTGGCAGTGACCTGTCAAGATTCCCACAGCTGTTCGGAGATTTTGTCTGATCAATGCCTTAAATTTTTTGCGGTTTCCTCGCCAGGATTAGGTAATAACTCTCTGGCCAGTCTACAGTTCGTAGTTTCATCCCAGCACTGTATAAATTTTTAGTGATAGTGCTGTTTCATAATGTCCACGACTGCGGACAGTGTTAGCTTGGTAAATGGGCAAGGGCTAACATATTTGTATCCCGCAGCCCTCCTTGCTAAATTGTTCGCAATGCGGTTGCCTTTAGAGTTCCCATGTCCTTTGATCCAGCTAAGAGTGACCACGTTATTCTGGCTGGCCTCAGTTAGAGATTGGTGACATTCTAGTACTAAACTTGAAGTGAAACGTGGTCTATTCAAGGTCAGTAGTGCTTGTCGGCAGTCTGTGTATATATTTATATTCCTGCCTGTGATGTTCCTATATCGCAATTACTTAATTGTAAGTAAAAGATTTATGACAGAAATTTTGATCATATACTCCCATCGACAACAATACTTTAAAGGAATTAATTCCTCCACCACATTTTTTCATATGACGAACTGTTTTTGATAGGGCAGAGAGCATAATTTGAGGTTCCGTATTAGCAGTTTAGAAGGCTCGAAGATCTGTGCACAGTATCGATCATCTCCGTTAAATCAACAAAGTTGAATAAGCAACAAGTGCTGCAGCTCAGCAACATTTCAATCGTGTTTATTATCGAGTTTAAACTTAGTAAGTGGATGATGGAGCCCCAGCAATGGGGTTGGACAATGCATAACGAATTTCTGGAACCTGTCACGACCATTTTACTACCTGCTCCAGATGAATTACAATTTTTTGTAACTGCAAGGGTGGTTGTGGCGCTAAATGTGGATACAGAAAAGCGGGGTTGCAATGCTCTTTAGCTTGTAGACGGTGCAATGAGCAAGCTTGTCTTAAAGCTGTATCATATCAGATCGAAGCCAATGGTGATGAAACCTTTGACCCAGATATCATGGAAGACCCACAGTCAAATGTCGTAGAAGGCGATAACGATGAGGAACATCTACAGCAGAATACCGACGAAGACGACAAAGAAGAGGAATAAGAAGATTAAAATTAGAACTTGGTTTCAAAATTATTATTAATCAGTTTATCAATTTTAACAATCATAAATGTATCGACTAACACTCTGATAAAAACGGTAATAAAAAATGTGTTTTTTTTCTTTTTCATTTATTTAAAAAAAGTTAAATAAACAAGAATATTGCCTAAAGTTTGCATTCGGCGAAAAGTCTCTGACAATAAAATTATCGTTTTAAAATTTTTACAGAAAACGTAAAAAAAGCGAATTGACGTTTTGACGTAATTACAATTTGCATAACAAAATAAACTTTAAAAGATTAACCAAAAAAAGTCTAAATATATGTAGGTATGGATAAGTTAAAGTTTTTAAAACATAATCTAGTCTCGCCTTCTTTTTCGACCATAAAATGTGGCATTTTACGTGCTCTTTTACTTCGTATTCTTAGTTTTCTTTTTATTTCGGATTTTTAAAAGGTTCGAGTCTGGATAAATTGCATAGTGTTGCTGCTGTCGATGTACGGTCTAGTGGGAACAATTTTAAAATAAGCCATATAACAATTGCATTATCCTTTAGCAATTTCCTTTGTATCAAATAAATTAGTAAATAGCTAAATAAAAAAGCAAAAGCAAAAGCAACGGAAATTATTGGAAAATCATAAATGATTAAAAAATAAGAATGGTGAAAAATCATAAATAATTAAAACATGAGAAATTATTTAAAAATCTAACAATTGTGACCAATCAGAAATCACTATAAAATTACATTAAATAATTTAAAAATCGAAAATTGTAAAAAGCAGGTATCACTGAAAAATCATTAAAAATCAAAGAATCAAACTTTTTAACAAATCAAAGGTGATTGGACGAAGAGACTGGCTGATATTTTTGTTGTTAGAAGTCTGCGAAAGTTAGACACAATCGGAAGTAGCGCCAGCTCTACTCCAAAAATGGTACTGTTGTGGTCGCTTTGCATTTAATATATAAACCTTAGGCAAGGTAAATAAATAACGACGACGAAGCGTTCACATACATACCATCGTATCTTGCGCCATGCTGTTATACATCTATACCTTATATTAACAAATATCAGTCACTCTAAATCGGGGATATCTCTTCATTAGTGACTGAAGAGACAAGCCTGTACTGTACTGATGAGCTTTAATAGAGCGAAACACAGTGTCTACAGTTTGTTTTTGCGCTAGTTTAGTCTCATTAATATTTATATTTACGTCTTAGTATCATGTGCTTTTGAGTTAGGAATTTTAACCTTGCACATATCCAGGTTATGCATCTGGATATATTGACAGCATGGCTCAAGATACGATTGTATCATTTTTTTTCATCTTTATATATATATATATATATATATATATATATATATATATATATCAGAAACAACAGAACAACATCAGAAATAAGCAAACGACATCAGCCCTTTTTCAACACCACCAGGAAACGGGCCACACAATAAACTTTCCAGAAACAAAACAGATTGCACCTATCAAACACTACAGAACCCGCATAGTCAGAGAAGCCCTCGAAATAGAGAGAACCAACAGCCTCAACAAAAGAGACGATGCACAAAACATCTCCAACACTTGGAAAAGTCCTCAAAAGACAATCTAATCCAATTACCCGAGAAGAACAAAAATCCTTGGAGAAGGAGAATACACAGACACGGGCAGAACCAATAAGAAACACACACGCAACAAAGACAGCCGTATCCATCCAGGCCCAAATGCAGTCAGGAAACAATCGGCGCGACCAACGACCTCTGGTGGAGGAAACGTCAACACCCGAACCGCACCCCCCACCAATTACAGAACAGCGATATAATCTGCGCCGCCGCCGACACGTATAAAAGCAGCAGCACAGGACCACGCAGCTCATTCCAAGTTTAGCAGCCGCAAAGGAAGCATCACTTGAAAATGCCAGCTGAGATGTTGGCGAAACGTCGTGAAGACACAAACAACCAACGGATTGAAACCCGGAACACCACTACTGTTCATTCTACCATCCGTGAATCCGTGAAACACTACATCATAACATATATATATATATTTTGTAATGGTTACTCTTCTATGCCACAGCTTTTGGGTATGGGTCCTTCTCTTTTTCTTTGTTGATTCAACTCAAACCAAATTTTCATTTAATTCAATCTTTTATTTAACTTTTAACTTTAACTTAATAAAAATTACAATCAATCAAATTCAAAAATTATTAATCAAATCAAAAATCAGAAATCAATCCACCATCAATAATCCGTCAATAATCGTTTCCATAACATTCTCCCTCATATTTATATCAATTATCAAAAAAAATAGTCACTGGTCTATGTCGTCATACTATACAGTAAGATATTTTAATTTACACAATAGACACAGTGATACCATAACAAATACCCACAATTAAAAAAATTAAAATTTTCTTCAAAGACATATTTTAATTTTTTAAATTTACTTTTAATTTTTTTTTTGTTTTATTATTTTTTTTTATAACGTTTTTATTCAGTGTTCCTTTACATTTTGTTTTAAACATTTTATAAAAGTTTTATTTATTTATTCTCATCCATATTTTTAATTTTAATCTTAATTTTAATTTTGTTTTAATCTTATTTACTTTTATTTAACTATTTTATTTTTTTCTCCTTTTATAATTATATACAATGCTCATCCAAATCTTCCTTAATCTTCTATTAATATTATCTATTTCAAAATAATTTATATCATCTTCTTTATAAGTTTTATGTTTAAACTTCCTTTTATTCTTATAATTGTAATTCAAATTAGTTTTATGTTTAATTTTACTGTCATTATCATAATCTAATCTGTTTTTATATTTATTATCACCCTCATATATTTTATTTTCATATTTTGCTTCTTCATTTGTATAATACTTATCTTTATCTTTCTTCTTATCATCATCATATTCATCATTTAATTTTAATTTCATAATTTTATATTCTTGTTTCATTTTGTTTTTATATGTAACATGTTCTTTATAATAGTTATTTTTACTTTTTCCATTCTGTAAAATGTCTTCGTAAATATATTCTTCTTTATATCGTCTCATAGGTTTATTTTTATTTATATTTGTTTCATATATTTCTATTAATTCAGAATTATCTTCATTTTTAAGTTTATTTTCCCCCATATCTTTGTCTTCAGGAAATTCAGTTTCATAGTCCTTATTAATTACTGATTTGTCATAAATTGTTTTCATATCTTTTATTGTTTCTCTATACATTTCCATTTGCTTCCTCATTTCATCTTTGAAAGCTTCTATATTCTTGTTCATGTCTTTTATTTCTTTTTTTATATCTTCTTTTATTTCTTTTTTCATAGAATCCATATTTACATTTATTGCTTCCATATTTTTATTCATTTCTTCTTTATTTTTGTTAATATCTTGTTTTATTGCTTCTGTATTTTTGTCTTGTTTTTCTTGATTTTCTTGTAAATTCTTTTTCATTGAATTCATATCTTCTCTTAAGTTATTATTCATTTTTTCTAAATATTTAAACATTCTGTCCATGTCACTTTCTTCATGTTTGTTACCACTACTTTCTATAATTGCTTCTATAATTGTAGTATTCTTTTTCATCTCCCGATTCATTATTTTCCATAATGTTTATATCATCTTTTTGATGATCTCCTTTTTGTGCATTATCCCTATCCTGTCTTTGTCTTCTTGTTTCCATAATTATATATATTTTTTTTTTATATAGTTTTAAAATTTATTTTTAATTTTCAATTAAATAATTTTAGTTTTATAATTTATGTTTAATTGTTTTATTAAAATTTTCCCCACAAATCACTGCGCCTATTATATAAATGCAAATATCTTACCTATCTGTCAGTCCCGTCTGTCAAAGTCCTTGAAGGTGTCTCGAATTTTGAATTTCTAGTTGCTTGTAGGATGTCTCGAATTTGCAGTTCTAGGTGCTAGTAGGTGTCTCGATTTGCAGGTCAGGTACTTGTAGGTGTCTCGAATTTGCAGTTCTGGGTGCTAGTAGTTGACTTGTATTGGGCCCCACGTTGGTTCGACAATTTTGTAATGGTTACTCTTCTATGCCACAGCTTTTGGGTATGGGTCCTTCTAATTTCTTTTATTCTTTTTTAGTTTTATTTAAAAATTAAATTCACTATTCAATTAATTATAACTCTATATTAAGATCAACTTTAAATACAAAATGACAAGTTCAAATTATCAATCAAAAATCAGAAATTAATCCTCGTTTCCATAACATTTTCCCTCATATTTATATCAATTATCAAAAAAAATAGTCACTGGTCTATGTCGTCATACTATACAGTAAGATATTTTAATTTACACAATAGACACAGTGATACCATAACAATATATATATATAAACTGGATTATGGTGTATTAATCAGCTCATACAGGGGCAAAACCAACTTGTTTCGCTCTTTTTGGAGCTCATCAGTGTAGTACAGGTTATGTCTCTTCAGTCACTAATGAAGAGACATCCCCCGTATAAATCTACCAATATCTTATAGATGTAAAATTGCAAAAGTAGAAATCATTCGCAAGTGGCACCGTCTTCACTCCAAAAATGGTACTTCGATAGTCGCTTTGCATCTTAAATATAACCTTCGGCAAGGTAAAAACATAAAACGAGCAGAGCGTTTGTGGCAGACTTATATAACAATATGTAAAATATGATAATCTTTTTTTTTGTATGCGAGGAAAATTCCAGATACATTTTTCGGAAAATTAATTCATCTAGTTTAAAACATTTATTGCACCTACCTATCTAGTTACATTTAATTTATGCAATATTTACACGTAACACTGTTTGAATATATCTCTAAAGACTAAAGTATGTATTGTTTTAGTTAGAATACCGCACAACCACACAATCTTGGTAAGTAAACTACGTTGGGTAGTAAATGAGAACTTAATACTAGTTGCAAATTCCATCATTCGTGTAAGGTATGCTTACTTAAACGATTACGTTTTCGTTTTCTCCATATACATATAAATAAATCGTGTTTAGTATGCTGAATTTCCAGTAATAGCCTTCAGTAGATACTTTAAGGGCAATTGGTGAGACCGAAATAGCTGGTTGTAAAATTTCATTATTGATAAACGGATAGAACAGACGATTGGTTGTTTCTTGTGCTGTACAACTACCAATGCCTAGCTGGAAATTATTTTTACTTGTTCGAGGCCATTTCGCTATTACGTTTTTCTTTTTATTCTTGTCTTTTACAGACACTTAAAGTGTCAGTTGTCGGGTGCTTAAGTCTGATTTTGAAATAGTACTTGATGTATTAAAAATTCTAGTTCTGTAATGTAAACCACCTTTTTTTGTTGAGTTAGGGACATTGAAAACTACGAGGGTTGCTATTTATATTTTGAGCATAATAATGAAAAGACCATAATTTATTATGAAAAACATCTTTATTTTTTTTCGAAGTATTTTCCTTGATGATCAATACAGTTTTTCATACGCTCAAACAAATATTCAAAGAACTTTTTCCACGATTGAGGTACATCCAAAACATGATTTTTAAATGCCTCAACGGCTTCTTTCTTTGCCAAAAAACGTCGACCAAGCAATTTATTCTTTATATGCGGGAATAAAAAAAAAGTCATTTGGTGCCAAGTCAGGACTGTATGGAGGATGACCCATCAATTTGACGTTTTGGTCAATTAAATAGGTTGTTGTTTTGGTCGATGTGTAAGAATATGCATGGTCATGATGAAGAATAATCTTTTGTTGCCGTATCTTTTTTCAGATTTCACCAAGCACTTCTAGCAAACAAATCGTTGTGTACCATTCGGAATTAACGTTCTACGTTGCTCTAGTGGTACCGTTGCAACAGTTGCCACATGTTCAGTTAATCCAAAAAAACTGGCAATCATTTGCTTGGAATTGCTTTGGGTCCGAAACACTTTTGTCGGCTTTAGCTTGTCTTGGAAAACCCATACCGCGGACTGCTGTTTTGTTTCGGGCTCATACGCATAGATTTATGTTTCGTCACCTGTGCAAATGTTATATACAGTTTTCGATGTCCCACGATTGTATTTTTTAAGCATTTCTTTGCACCAATTCAAACAAGAATCTGTTTGAGCTTTTGCCAAATTATGCGAGATCAAACGCGAACAAAGCTTTTTTATAGCTAAATACTCCTGCAATATCTTTTTGATGCTCGTCATACTTATGCCCAAGGATGCCTGAATCTCGCGATAAGTTACATGTTGATCTTACATTATTAGGTATTGCACAGCAGTAATATTTTCTGGCACAGCAACTGATTTTAGTCGATCTTTACGACTTATTCACCAGCACTTCAGTGACAAAGGATGAAGCTTTGTCGTCAAAAGCGGAACTAAGTTGATCCATACCCACCTGTCTTAAGTTCCAATTCTTTGCTGGCACAAATTTTGCCATCAATTAATTGCGCCACCTACGGTGGCGTCATAATAATTCAGTAAGAATTGCTCGTTTAAATATATGTGATATTAACTGCGCCACCTTACGATAGCGTCATAGTACTTAATAAAGTAGTAATTGCTCGTTTAAAGATATAGGACATTAACTGCGCTTTTATTGTAAAGCATGTTATTTTATAGATCTCATTATTCCAGTTTCAACGAAACCTTAATCTTTATTAAAAAAACTGTATCACACGTAGATTTAACATATCGTTAAGGATACCATTACACAAATTGAATGTTTCCATTTAGGTACATTTCACAAATCCCGATAAAGAAAACCTTCGTATTTAGAAAACCGAAACAAATTCCCAATAAGTAAAAGCTTAATATTCTTAATAGATCCTAAACGGAGATTCAATTTGAAATCCATGAATCTCGCTAACACAGCCCAAGGAATATTTGCCAGAGGATCCGCCTATATCGTGTCTCGATTTTCTACAGGACATTAGAGGGAATTCGCAGCGATATTCCGCCTTGCAGCAGTTATTTATACTCGCTCTGGCTGATTTGTTTATTTCTAGAAAGAGGATTTATTCGGCGAACTAATTGCGCTACAGACAAGAATTAAAAATATAGTGTGATTTTTTGCTTAAAGATTCTGTCATTGTCTTCAAACAACATCAATTAAAACCGTAACGAAAGGAATTAGAAATCTGTAAAGAAAAATAATGAGATTAGAAGGAGAATATTTGACTGCGAGAATTTATATATTTTGTTGATAATTAGAATCAAAATTAAATTAATTTTCTTTACAAAAATAAATTGGAATCAATTCGAAAATTTTGTGATCTGTAATTTTCTTATGTTATAAGTAAAATATATTTTTTTGTTTATTTAAGGCATTTTTTCACTTTTTTAAAGTAAAATAAATGAATTTTAAAAATATAATTTTTGAAGTTATACTTCTATTCATATACTGGATTTGTGTGGGGTTAAATGGGAAAAATCATTACATATGTAATGGTGTGAGTAAGAGAGAGACAGAAAACATATAAGGTATATTGGTCGGTAAAAACAAAGATGAAATATTTACCACATGTTTAGTCATAACTATAAGTCCTTTAAATACCGTTTAAACATTCAGTACATTAAAAAGAGATAATTTTTAAGGAAAATTCCTCATAATTTAAAATTGCACCATATTTATAAAAAAAATCTGACCCAATGATCCCATTACAAATAATTAAATTTACCTTAAAAAAATTCATTTTATACGCTAATTTTATCGTCCAATTTGATTTCCTTAGTCCATAAAAATTTTTAAGTTCTCCTTTAAACCAATTCCTTGCTTCTGGAAATTTCTCTTCTTATTTTGGTTTCCATTCGCTTCTTTATATAATTGTATGAAATAACTAGAACCATTACTGCAACTATACCAAATGCTACTATTCCCAGTATTTCTCCAATGGATAATTTCGTACCATTTTGGGACAGACCATTCGATATTCCACCACTATTGCCAGCTTGAGTAAGTATTATTTCTTCTTTACTTTGAGTAGAACCCATTTTTAATATTTAACCATAGTTACTTCCATTATTTTACTTTATTTTCCATTAATCGATTCTTTTTAGCAGGATCGCCATGTAATGGGATTACTTTCGGAAAAATACGTCTTGTTACTTTAATGTAATTTTATTAATTCAAATCAAAATTATGATAACAATAATAGAATTAAAACTAGGTTAGTAGAGTGTTTAATATTTACAATAATTCTTGCAAGTTTGCAAGGTTGGGTTAGTAAAATATAATTATATAATTAATAACTTAAATCTACAGGATGTTAAGAATAAGAATACTTAACTATAGTATATTACAAGATATACAAAAAACAGTCTGAGCTAATGTTTTGAATATCATAGTGACGTATAACATTGTGTTTGACAACTTATTTTATAATTCTGTCACGTAAGTTAATATATTAAGATTAGTATTTTATATTAATAATATTAATAATAATATTTAGTAATGAGTACTGTATTGTAGTCTACAGTACCTATCATCAAATGGTTTTAGTATATCTAGCACTATGCTTTTGAGATTTTTGGCTACATAAACAGAGTTTTTACGAATAGGAAATAAAGCACTAAATCAGTAAAACCTCCGAAATTTGTAACGTAAGATGGATTGGAATGCGATTTTTTGCATTGGATTTGTTAGAGTATGAGGAAATTTGTTGCTATTTTTCATAATGTAAAAATGGGAAATTGCATTTTGCATTCGAAAAGCGAACAGACAATAGATAGAAAAATTACAACTCGGTAAGGATTTCTAAAAATGGGTTCAATTTATGTACTCGGGGCTTTTGGGGTCGCTGAACACGAATATCATGATGCCGAAACTCTCTGCGGCACTTGGTGCCCAGGGTGCATGGTATTTACCTCTTCTCCTGGGGTTTTATGCAAATTCTATACAAAATCAGTGCACACTTGGTACCTGGGGGTTTTTTGGGTCGCTGAATACAAATATAATGATGGCGATGGTCTCCGAGATATCTGGTGCAAATGCAAATTGGATACAAAATGAATGTGGAGGTTTTTGAGGTCGCTGAACACGAATATGATATTCCTGTTTAGCGACCTCATACTGATTTTGCATACAAATTCATGAATCCGGGAGCGTGCATAGAAGTATAACTTCTGCCTTCTGCCTTATTTTCGTCGTGTTATTTGTTTTTTTGTCGTTCCGGGTGGAATTTTGTAATCGAATTTAAACCTATTTCCCGACCACCTAGAGCTCTGGAATGTTTAGTATAGCTAAGAACTGGATGACAATGCGTGTTTCAAGTGTGTTTAGGCATAAACATAGAAATTTTAAAAATTCTAAATTTTATATGGGCAAAAATAGTTCATGCAAAAACTTAAGAGATGGCGCTAGTTACTAAACAAAAAAAACTGTAACGGTCTGCTGTGATTTAAAATAGTCCCGAACTATTTGTTTACAATTTTAGTACAAAAAATCAAAAAATTAAATTTTCATTAAAAATTATTAAATTTTAAAATTAAAGTTATTAAAAAGTGTTTTTTTTATTGGTACCCTATTTTGCCTTTTTAAAGCACGCCTGAGCGTGTTTAAATCGAACTTTTAAACACGCACGTTTTTTAAAGTTACCATGGCATCATAACAAATTCAAAAACGTTCATTGTAAATGACAATTTTTTTATTATTGATTTGACAGTATACTTGTAACGGCAAATAAAATATTACTAACAAATTTAAAACCTTTCTTCAAACATTATTTAAAAAAATATATACTAATATCAACTCCTTTGTTAAACCTCAAAAAACATTGCAATTTCGAATGGATAGCCCACATAGTCGACGCCTTGTATTGCTCCGACATTTTCTAAACGTAAGCAAGCACAACTCGTTCATTTATATCTGTTAACTTTTCAACTTCCATCCATGTAATAAACTTGCCGTATTCTTTTTCATATGCGTCTTTAGATTTTTGCAGGACAACCGCGATTCTGCTTTACTGATATTAGAATTCCTGTTTAAGCACTGCGGTGACAAAATTTAATCTTTGATGACAGATTGCAATTAATTTTTGATATTCTCATTACCATAACAAACAAAGGTATACTCATTTCACATTACGAATTCGACCATTTTTAACTCCCTCTGGATCTGGATCTGGAAATTTGGGGAGGGGCGAGCTAGTGCATATGAACCATTGTGCATCCTCCCGTATTGTAGGGATATCCTCACGTCAGGCTGTCACCAGGCCTAGTGATTTAAAATAGGGGATGAGGCTCCCGAGAAAGATCTCCCGGACATCGGCTGGTGTAAGCCAATACTCGCCCAAGACGGATCTTCTGATTTCAAAAAACCAGAGCAGTCATACATAATGTGTTCTACTGTTTCCTCTTCTTGTTCGCAGCCTCTGCATACAGGCGATTCTGTTAATTTCATCCTAAAGAGATGTTGTCGCAATTGGCAGTGACCTGTCAAGATTCCCACAGCTGTTCGGAGATTTTGTCTGGTCAATGCCTTAAATTTTTTTGCTGTTTCCTCGCCAGGATAAGGTAATAACTCTCTAGCCAGTCTACAGTTCGTAGTTTCATCCCAGCACTGTATAAATTTTTGGTGAGAGTGCTGTTTGATAAGGTCCACGACTGCGGACAATGTTAGCTTGGTAGATGGGCGAGGGCTAACATATTTGTAGCCTGCAGCCCTCCTTGCTAAATTGTTTGCAATGCTGTTGCCTTTAGAGTTCCCATGTCCTTTGATCCAGCTGAGAGTGACCAAGTTATTCTGGCTGGCCTCAGTTAGAGATTGGTGACATTCTAGTGCTAAACTTGAAGTGAAACGTGGTCTATTCAAGGTCAGCAGTGCTTGTCATTAGCATAACAAATAAAGGTATACTCATTTCACATTACGAATTCGACCATTTTTAACTCCCATTTTTTGTAGTAATAATACCATTATTTATGATTTAAAAGTGCACCAATAAAAAAAATAGCGTAAATTATTCGTCGTGCTTAAAAAATCGCGCGTGTTTTAAAGACCTGTTTATGCACTTATACTTTAATATACTATTTTGTATTGGTTGATATTTACTTTTTTCCATTTTTTTTGTCTCATTTTTTTTCTGTTGTTTAATTTATAAAAATGAACAATATAACAACAACAATATAATACAAAACAACTATATTTAATATATTCTGCTAATAATTTTTTAAGGCTATAATTTATTTTAATGAAAACTAACAAAGCATGTAATTACTATTATACATTCCAAGTTCTTAATAGAAGTGACTTCAATAAAAAAAAAACTAAAGAACAATTCTAACAAACTTGATAAACCGCAAAAAGTCAGTCGTTCTTTTTTAAACTACTTAAATCCTCAAAACGTCGCGTAAGCTCTATTAAATTTCAAGTATTTAAAAGTTCGAACCGCTTAAAAGCAGATCGATTTCTGATAGAAAAACCAAACACGTTTTACTTTTCAGGAAACCTTCTAACAACTTTTGAAGCGGTCAATGTTCTGTAAATAACAGATTATTAATAGGATTATAAAATAAAGTTAGAAATCTTTAGAAATTCATCATAAATGTATCATTATATAAGGGTTTACACAACATTATAAAAGTTATTTCACAAATAAATCAATGTATTTCACTTATACACGTCTTCTTAAAGAACCTATATAATTTTCTGAAATAATGCACAATACTGAAAAAGTTCACTACCCAATCTAATGAAAATTGTACCTTTAATCGTCAAAATTAATTTCAACAATAGTTGGTAGTAGTACTCTTACAGTCACTCCCACTGGAATAACGAATTCTGTGGTACCAGCTCAAGATAAAAAGAAACTTTTTTAAAAAAATATTGAGCCGCTTTCAAAAAGAAAAATGCAAAAAACGGACTCTTTATTTTTCCTTGAAGTCGGCTCCAATGGAAAATTACTTGCTATTTTAAACTTAGCAATTAAATGTAAATTTAGAATGTTAGTAACTTACATCTTTTAGAAAGATATAAACCATTGGAGCCGACGTCAAGGAAATCTAAATCAGATGCATAGTTGCTTACAATTTATATAAGAAATAATTTTTTTTCCTGTTAGAGCATTTTTCTTTTTTGAGGCGATTTTTTATTTAACCCTTTTTAGTTGCTACTTGGCTTAATCAGATGTGGGCGCAAATTCATGATGTAGTATCTTCAAAACGTTCTGAATAACAATTTCAAATAAAATTGTAGGTAATGTTAAATAGGTAGTCAGTCATTTGTCATATCAACTGTTTAAGAATCAACAAAAGTCATGATTTTTTCCTTTAAAAAACCAAAATATTGTTATTAAATTCTATCGCAAAAACTACTTCAAAATTGCATCAAAACTAATTCAGTTAATTGTGAGATAATCGTAGTTTTTAATTGCCACTTTTATTCTAATAAATGGTGAATGCCCGTTTGCTCTCACCAATTTTTTAATATTGAAGGCAATTGAATACATACAGGTGAAACTCAGAAGCTTCATATCTTTTAAAGTCGGTTAAAATACCTTTTTCTTAGTCTGACTGACAAATACTATGATGAAAACCACATTAAAATCGGTTAATCGAGATAATGCGAGATAATCGCGCACAAACGTAGGTAGGTACATACCTACCTACAGGTCAACCTGAGAACCTCCTTTTTTTGAAGTCAATAAGAAAATAAAATCTTTGACTTTTTAAATATGTTGTGTTGTGATTACGCGGTAACTTTCAATGAAAAACACCTGCTAAGACTCGAAAAAAACATCTATGAAAAATATGGATCCAAAAATATAAGAATAAAATAGAGTATTGGAACGAAGTTCCCTTTCGGGCGTTACGACCAGATACGACTGAGGCTAGAGGCTAGCCGAAAAAAATTCAGACCAAAAGTTGTCATAACACGACACACGCATGTTTCTCTGTCTGTCCGTCTCTCTCTCACAGACCAAAAAATAAAAAACTCTCTCTCTCTCTCTTATAGATAGATATATTACAATTAAAAAGACACTATTTTAAATTAAAAGAAAATGTACCTACATTAAAAAGAAAATACTGTAGAAAAAAAATAATTACCTATAATAGTATTATATTTTATCTCATCCTGTTTTTATAAATTAATAAATTCATAAACATTTTACAAATAGTTCGTAACTTGACTAGTTAGGTAGGTCACATTACCTTAACTGTCAGTTACTGTCAAATATTTTAATTTTAAAATTTTGTATTAAATTGTTAATTCCTGTTTTAAATTAAATTGAAATAAAAAGTAATTCTAGATATATGTATGTCATCTAAACCTTTGGTATTGTATAAATGGACACTTTTGTTAAAAGAAACAAACTGTTGAAAATATTACGGTGATAATGGATTTAGTATTTTCTATTTTGCTTTGAATAGTGTAGTGTCACGACTTTGTTAAGTTTATACAGGTTTTTTGTAGATAATAAATAATAAAAATAATAGAAAATAATAACAATAATATATCCTGACAGTGTTTCTGCACAAGTTCCAGATATTGCTGATAGAGTAAGGTAAGTAGAGATTTTATACAGACAATAATTAATGCTTATATATGTATAAACACTCTGTTGTGTTTACAAATTACAATTTCTTTACTAATTAATCGAAAGGAACTTCGCTCCATCCGGGTGTCCCTTGACACCTCTCACTTTTTTTTCTTTTTTTGTTTTTACTAGCTACCTACAATTTTTTTGATTCACAATTATTGTTTAGAACAAGATACAAATAATTTTTACGTTATCTTACGATTTTTTCGATTTTTAACGACTTTTTGAAATTCTCTACAAAATAAGCTTTTTACAAATTTCAATATTTTTTACAGTTTTCTACAAATTTTAAATTGTAAAAATATATTAAGCCTTTTAACAAATGTTTACGATTCTCTTCGGTTTTTTTACTTTTTAAAGATTGTGAACATTTCTTATCGGTTTTTTACGTTCTTTTATCATGAATTTAAACTTTTTTTTACTATTTGTAACAATTTTTTACGACTTTTAACCTTTTCTTTTTCATTCGAAACGTTGTCTTAAAATTCATTACTTTTTTATGATCATAAACAATATTTTACAACTTTTTACAATTTCAAATAAATATTTACGATTTTAAACAATTTTTTATGATTTTACATGACTAACAAAATTTTAAGTTTATTCACGTTTTCTACGATATTTTAATATTTTACGACAGAAGCAATATTTTAAATAGTTTATTATTTATTACGATATCTTACGATTTTTTACATTTCTACAACTTCTTTTTGATTTTTAAAACATTTTATAAATTTCTTATTTTGGATCATCACGCTTATCCCATAAGAGAATTAGGAAGTAAAAAATATAAAAATTAAAACCGATTTTTAACAATTTTTTATTATCTGATACTTACAACTCTTAGAAAATTCACGTTTTGTACGATTTTTTATGATTATTTTTTTCACCTGTCAAAATATCACAATTTTGTGATTTCGTCCAATGAAAACGCTTAATCTTCAATGTTTTATGCTAAATCTAGCCAATCATTCCGGTTTATATTGATTATTTTTTTCACCTGTCAAAATATCACAATTTTGTGATTTCGTCCAATGAAAACGCTTAATCTTCAATGTTTTATGCTAAATCTAGCTAATCATTCCGGTTTATATTATTAAAACCACTAGTGGTTTTACTAGTATTGATAAAATTATAGAATTGTCAAAAATTCAATAACTATATTAAACAATCAATTTTCTTGTTTATAAGTACCTTACTATAAATCAACATTCATTTATATTATCTAAATATTCTGAAATATATTTTGTTATTATTATTATTACAATTTAATTCATCTAAACGATAATGAAAAATCAAATATGTAGGTACTTTAAAACTAACCTGCTTCCTGGTTCTGCATGCATTTAAAACTTTTATATACCTACAGGCAAATGTGGTCTTGTAGGTAAACTTTAAATATATATATACCTAATAATTTTTATTTTGGTATTTTTTTTTAATAATATAATTGTATAAATAGGTATAAAAATAAATATTTCTTCAAATTATTATCCTGTTTTCACGACGCTCACGACAACTGACAACTGTCAATACTATCTAGTGTACAGGATAAGTTAATAGGAAGGGGTAACGGCATTTCCTTTGTGTTAATTATGAAATATAAGTTGTTCTTGGAAGTTTTTAAATAAAGTAGTTTTTGTACAGAATGGTTCAAAAAATAATCTTCTCAAATACCACTCGTCCTGTAATATTTTACTAGATAAATTTTTATTTTCCAGACTCAAACTTTTTTATTTTAGGCAAAACTACTCAAACAAACTGAATATGATAAAATCACTCGTCCTACGGACTCGTGATTTTATCACATTTTAGTTTGTTTTCGTATTTTTGCCAAATAAAAAAGTTTTCGTGGAAACTAAAAATTTATCGATAAAATTTTAAGGACTTTATTACCTTTGATTAAAGCAATATTTTAAAATTTTTATTTATTACGATTTTTTATGGTTTTTACAAAAACATTTTATGATTTTCTACCATTTTTTACGACTTTTCATGATTTTTTTAACGATTTTTTACGAATATCGAACTCTGAAATTTTACGCCAATCCGATTAAAGAAATCGGAGGTAAAAAATATAAAATTGAAACTGATTTTTAACAATTCCTTATTATCTAATACGTCTCTTACAAATTTTTACGTTTATCTTATTTTTGATTATTATGCCAATTCCATTAGAAAAATGGGACCTAAAAAATATAAAAATAAAACTAGTTTTTGAGTTTTTCGGTGATAAACTGATACTAAAACCTTAACATTACGATTTGTCCTTTTACAACGTACAGAAAATACGGTTTGTATGTTATTTTTAGTACAAAATTTGACACCCCTCTTGACATATTTTTGTCGAAAATCAATATTCTTGTACTGACGGAAGAAACCACAATAAATACAGGGATTAACTGTATTTGCCATATATTTTTGACTGGAGAGGAACAAAACTGGTATCCAACATCTAAAAAATTTTCTTATTGACCTTTTCAATTAAATGAATAATTACAAAAAAAATTATCCTAAAATAAACTAAAACAAAACCAACATAAGTTTAATATAATTTTTATTGTTTTTGTTATACCTACAATATAAAAACAATAATTTAGTTAGGTTTCTAACTTGGTTAAATAAACAACACGAAACACCCTTAGCTTTCGACAAAATTCGAAAAAAATAAAAGTACAAAAATATACGTTTTTTTCCTCACATCACTTTATCGCAGCTTGATTTTTCAACAGCTCTGTTTCTCTCTCTATGGAATTAGTTTATGTTGTAACCGAAAAGGTAAGTACGGGTGAGTGGGAATGGCTCGATGTTTATTTTGTAAGCGGGATTTATTTTTTTAACGTATTTGTTTAGGAGAATTATTATTTGAAAATGGAATTGGATATTAGTTTTAAGAATACCTATGTGACAAATTGTTTTAAAATCATAAAATGTCTCTTGGTAGACTTAAATAAATTTACTATAATATATTTGCTACGAGTGGAACTGCAGCGCCAGACAAAATATGAACTACTGAATGTTGTCCAGAGTATGTTTTTATACGTATGTCAATAGCAAAAAATATAAAAATAAATAAATATTATAAATAATTATAGTGATAAATAATAAAAAGGAAAGCAGTAAACATTTAGGCTAAGTTGTTTGAAGTTCGTATAACACTCTTGTTTACTTTTGAAGACACTACTAAACGATTTTTAGTCATCGCTTCCAGTGACTCCACAAGATTGAACTCATTGAACATTTAATGTTGAAGGTAATTTTGCTTTTATCCGCCAAATCATTACACGCTTATATATGAAAATATGAGTTTATTCTTGCTAAGTCGATCAAGTTTTAATATATAATCTTTACCTGTGCAACGCAGAGAATGCATTTACTTTTAAATCCTTGTGAATTGAAGGAAATGTAATCAAGATGTAGCCGGGACTTAGCTCCTCTTTTGATTTTTTTTCCTACAATCAAATGATCACTACAATTACTATATGGTTTGAAAACTTACTGTAATCAATCAGTGCTAAAAATCACGTGTTTAAAAACAAAGTGTGTGTAATCTTATTTTTATTTTAAATTTGAGCATTTATTATATATTAGATTTATTTAATCACAGAATCCCAAAAAAATTAGCAACTTTTACTAAAACTTTTGTAAAGGGTTGCAATTCTTCGAATTACTGGACTCGCAGGATTGCAAAACTCGCCTGCGGCTTGCCCTGCAATTGCCCACTCGTCCAGTAAAAGACCACTTTCGGGACTTGTTACGTAAGCCACTATTATTAAAATATATAACAATCAACAAATACACATAAATTTACTGGAATTAATATTTGTTTGGGTCCGCCATTTACTAATGAAATTTCTATGTCAATGTGTCCTTACTTCACTACAGTGCAAATGTGGACTTCACGTTCTAACTTTAACTGAAAAAGATAGTTTTAATGGTATGGAATCCAAGTATTTGCTAAAGATGCCAACTGCTGAATTTCTACTATATAATGTTCTCGAGTTAATTTAACAAGATGATGGTAAATAGGAAGGAAACTCCAAAGTCTCCTATGAGAGAAGAAAAGAAAACTCTCAGTAGATTTACAGCGTACTAACAATAACTAGATCCAATGAAAGCTAACATTGGCAACAACGCCGTATCTTACACTTTAACTATATATTTATTTTAATATTTAACACAATAATAAATCTTTACCTGTGCAAAACTAAAGTTTTATTCAATGAAAATAAAAACCAAATTATAATTTAAATTGGTTGATTCGTTCGTGAGATATGGTTATCGAAAAATTTGGAAAAAAAAGTGAGAGGTGTCAAGGGATTAATTAGTGAAGGGATTGTAATTTTTAAACACAATAGGGTGTTTATATATACATAAGCATTTATTATTGTCTGTATTAAATCTCTTCTTACCTAAATCCATCAGCAATGTCCGGAACTTTTGCAGAACAGAAACACTGTCAGGATTCATTATTGTTATTATTGATTATCTTCAAAAAACCTGTATAAACTTAACAAAGTCACGACACTACACTATCGAAGCAAAATGGAAAAAAGTAAATCCATAATCACTTGAATATTTTCAACAGTTCGTTTCTTTTAACAAAAGTGTCCATTTATACAATACCGGAGGTTTAGATGACATACATATACCTAGAATTACTTTTTATTTCAATTTAATTTAAAACAATAATTAACAATTTAATACAAAATTTTAAAATTAAAATATTTGACAGTAACTGACAGTTAAGGTAATTTGACGTAGGTACTCAACTAGTCAAGTTAAGAACTATTTTTAAAATGTTTATGAATTTATTAATTTATAAAAACAGGATGAAATATAATATAATACTATTATAGGTACTTATTTTTTTCTACAGTATTTTCTTTTAATTTAAATTAGTGTATTTTTAATTGTACTTTTATTAGTATTTATTTATGTATTTTAGGGTTTCCTATTTAAATAAAGATAGGGATATCTATCTATGAGAGAGGGAGAGAGACAACCGTGTCGTGTCGTGACAAATTTTGGTCTGAATTTTTTTTTGGCTAGCTCCTATCCTCAGTCGTTCCAAAAAGTGTTTTTTTCACAATTACTCTATAATTTTTTTTGACTAATCAATTTTAAATTTGGGATAACATTTTTAGCTCTCAAAAAAACTGCGTCGATTGCTGCCTCGAACATAAACAATTTTTTTTTCAAGAAAACTTAAAAAATTACCCAAAGTACTTTCTTGAGCTAAAGGTGTCTGAAATTAGCAGAAAGTTGTAAGGGTGGCTTGCAGGATCAATTTTTTTTGGCAATTCTTCCTTTTTTTTCTACCACGTAGAATAAAATCTCAAGGCCTCACCGCATAAATTTTAAGTAGTAAGGATTAAAAGAATACAGCTGGGTAATTTTAACTTAAACAGCATTTTTCTTAAAAGGTTATTTTTTAAATGTGCTGCAGCTCTACCTCAAAAATATATCCGATGAACTTGTTGACAGCATCTTTTAGACACAGATGATTCCAACGGAAAACCAACTTCAATACCAATTCTTCATGTAAGATATTTTGGATCGAGGTCTTTAAAATACCCAAAGATGCCGGTTTGTTATACACGTCGGTCATCCCTAATTAACTGACGAACCGCATTAATGTTTTGTTGGATCGACCACGTTAGAATTCGCAATACCAGCGGGAAATAGTTGTCTGGTGTGGTGCTTCATTCCAAAACACAGAAACTATTTCAGCGGGACATTGCTGTTGGGATAATCCTCTTCGAAAATGGTAAACAATTATTGCTCGAAAATGATTACGACTTGTTTTATCGCAATAAAACTCTGGATTTATGTCTACAAAAAATTGAGGTTAGATTTGTGTCTGAAAGTTCTATTGGTGGTGCCTTCTAACAGGGCACCTAATAAACTGAGTGCAGTATATTAAAAGCAGTTTTGGTTTTAGGAATATTAGATAGAAGAAATTAAGTTAAAGAAAATGCCACAATATTTGTTTCCAATTATCTAGAACCACATATAAGACACATACTTCAATCTCCCCTACTATACAGTAAACCGTCAGTATACTCTATCTCTGGGCTTTTATTTTAAAGTTGGAAATACATGTAGCCCAGCATTATGTTGATACTTTATTTAAAGCTAATGTAGTGTAGCTCGCTTATCATAATCTCTTGTGTGAAAAACAAAATTTAAAATGATCCCGCAATAGAGAATAATGTGGTAAAATATAACCTGAAACATTTAATGGATTTGAAAAAATTTATACCTATTGGTATTTGGAAACCTAGAATACTATTAATAATATCCGTTGATCAATTGATTTGAAATTAGTAATAAATTACCACAGATGAAATGGGTAATAAGAATAGTTTTTATTAGAATAGATATTTAATATTCTTTCTAAAAATAACCCTTCCATAATTTAGAATGGTGGTTAGGATTGTAGCATTTTTAAAAAACTTACATTAATTTGTTTTAAAAAAATTATTTTCCTAATATCATACGGCTCGGTTTCTTTAAATTTTCCATAATTTCTTAAAACAACGCAATACCTGGGCCCACGTGCCATAAGACACATAAGACTTATCACTTGATTTATTTTTGCGACAAATCTCTATTAATTTTTTTTAGTTCGTTGTTTTAAACCGAATATTTTAAATTTAGATTCATTTGTCCAGAGAACTTTCTTAAAGTCTTCTTTAGTCCAGTTTTAATGAGTAAGGGCCCACCTTAACCGATTCATTATGGTTTATAAGCACCACCTCACTTGACTGTTTTTGCACTACACAGTTTGGCATCATATTTTTCTCCGAACTACGTCAACCAAATTTTGCATTAAATATTTAAATTTTGGTCCAGTTTTAATGGGTAAGGGCCCACTCCAACCGTATCTTTATGAATGGTGGCCTTAGGAGTGATTTCGATTGGCGACGCGACCAAATAAATTAGCGTCTTTTTATTATAGGCAATGACACATGTTCAGTCCAAAGTTTGTTCACTGCTTTTGCGGGGATTTTTGGTCCGTCTATTTCGCTTGGTGGAAACGACAATGAAACTATTTTGTCTAGAACTGGTAGCTCTTCGCTTTTCCAATGGTTATTGTGTTTTGAACACAAGTCTTTGATTTACAGTTACTGTGTAAAAAACACAGCACAAGTTTCATTGCTAATTAAACGCACTAAAAGCTCATTTCTTATAGCTTTTACAGAAACTAAACTACATTTCAATGTAAACTTGTTTCATAACACTTTAAAAAAGCATAAAATGTAATAATACGAAAGCGTTCAGTAAGGCCCTTACGGGCGTGATTCTTCTGAATGACAATGCTGCCAGATTAGTATAAAAAATCTACAACAAAAGAAATAGAAAGTATTAAATCAATCATCTCTATTGTCCTGATTTTTTATTTGCGATTTGCACGTCTTTAGGCCACTGAACAAGACGTTAAAATATTATCGTTTTCAGTCGGACGAACAAGTACAAAATGCCATAAAAGAGAATTTTTTTAAGCAATATCTAACAAAATTCTGTAAGCAGGCTATAGAATGGCCCAAAGATGTATTTTAATTGAACAATCGTCTTACAATTAATATTTCTGTTTAATTTTATTTTTAATCAAAACAAACTTAATTAATTTATCTTTATTCGTTTAAATTTTCCGGTATGCGTACATTGTAAAATTTTAAATAATAAGCCCACAAGATCGAATAGCGTTTTATGCAACGGGACTTAATTGGTTGAAGTGCGGAATTCCATAAATACCAATTTTCTCACGAAAAGACTCTTTAAACCCCTCTAGTACTCAAAAGGTAATCAACCCTTTTCCTTTTATTATTGGCTAAGCCTGGGCCATCTCGTTAACTTAGTATGCTACTCGCATAGCTTTAATTACCTTCTCTACAAGCTATTGTAAAGTGGCCACATTTTACGATGGGTCTGTACCCGCCGTTCAAGTTGGTATCATTGCAAATGCCCTTGATGTGTTTTTAGTGTTTTGGGTTGTGTTGTTGGATTTGCTCGTCCGGCGATTATGTTGCTAGTTTAAATGGATAATACGCCATACCACCAGGTGAGCTGCATTCTGCGATGTAACGAACTTAATCCTAAAAAGTGTTTTACATTGCAAAATTTTTACTATTTTAGTATATACACAAATTAAGCTACCTACTTCAGAAATGTATTTAAATGTAAATATACTTCTAGCATAATAATATTTTACAGTTTTTACATTATATGGAACAACCGTATATCACATAAATGAAACATATTATGCTTCTTATTAAATGGGAATTAAATACTCTTTTAATATAGGCGAGTTCACCTTCTCTTAACATAATCTTACTAACACATGTTTTGGTACAAAATTTTACATAAAATTTCCTATGTCAGTATAAACTAGCCAAGATTAAAAAATAAAAACAATAAAAGTACACAAACTATTGCCAAATTTAAATAAATTGCAGAATAAGGACTAGAAGGACAAAATGAGACTGTTGCATATGCTACCCACTTATAAATGAATCTATAAAACAATAGTATTATACGTTACAAGGTCGGTAGGTGACTTATTACAGAACGAGTTAGTTTACGGACGAGGCGACGTAGGAGCCGAGTTTGGAAATAAAAACGAGTACTGTAATAACACCTAACGACCATGTATCGTATTATAGTTTACTTAATCCTGTTTTTATAAAATAATAAATTCATAAAAATTTTAAAAATAGTTTGTAACTTGACTAGTTACGTCAAATTGCCTTAACTGTCAGTTATTGTCAAATAGTTTACAATTTTTGTATTAATTGTTAATTCTTGTTTTAAATTAAAATAAAATAAAAAGTAAGTAATTAATTATTTTATTTTTATTTTATAGTCATTATAGTGATTTTAAATGTCAAAAATTAAAAGTAATTGTCTTCTCTTAAGCAATCAGAGCAGAGTTGCTAGGCAAAACATTACAGTATTTGATAGCGTAATGTTTTACTTACTGGCGCCAAATTGATTATAGGGAAGTTTATTTACTGGACAGGATGAAATAAATGTAATTTTTCTTCAAGCGTATAATAATAACTATATTACTTTTTGCAACACAGACCGTAGAAATATCCCATTATTTTACTAGTACAAAAATGAATTTTCATTATTGTACTAATAAAATAATGGGGCGTTGTAATCAAGTAGGTAGGAACTGTCATTTTTAAACTTATTTAATTTGACGTTTGTCTGTTTTGAAAATTTTGTGAAAAATGTCTCAAGAATTGCAATGTACGCCTCCGGAATTAGTTGAAATAGCTAATTCCAGTATTGAAACTCTAATTCCAACGAAGTCGCGTAAACTGTATGATTTTGCATACGAAAAATTTCTAAAATGGTGCAATGAATATAATGTACAGCAATACACGGAAAACGTTATGCTTGCATACTTCACGAATTTGTCCAGAAAGTTTAAAAGTTCTACTCTATGGGCACAGTATTCAATGATTAAAAAATGTTAAAATAGAAAAATATAGCAAATTAATTGCATTTATAAAGCGCCAAGGGGAAAATTATACACCGAAAAAATCAAAAGTATTAACACAAGATCAATTTGATAAATTTCTCAAGGATGCACCAAATAATGTTTATTTAGCAACAAAGGTAGGTACTTTCTTATTTCTTTTTAATCATTATTACGTTTATTAAACCGTTGACAGTGATATCTACTAGCAGATCAATATTTAACTTGACAGCAAATATTACCTCATTTCCTACTTATAACATTTAATGACGGTAGCTCAGTGGCAGAGCTTTTGTCTTCGGTCGCAAAGGTAAGCGGTTCTAATCCCGGTGCTACCAGCTTTTTTTTTATTTATTTCAACGTTTGTTTTAGGTTATATTAATATTTGGAGTCACAGGAGCCCTTAGATGCGATGAACTTGTTAATTTAAAGTCTAGCGAAATCCAAGATTTGGGAAATTTAATTTTGGTTAAAATCATAAACACAAAAAACAAAAAACAACGGTCGTTTACTATAACTGGCGATTTTTATTTGAATTTGGTAAAACAGTATACGGCTCTTCGTCCGGATGATATTGGCCTGCAGCGATTTTTTATTAAATACCAGAATGGTAAATGTCACCGTGTGGTAATGGGTATCCACAAAATATCAAACGTACCAAAAGACGTTGCTACGTTTTTGAAATTAACAAATCCTCATGAATATACAGGACATTGCCTTCGGAGGACTTCCGCAACTATTTTAGTTGACAACGGAGGTGATATTACCGCTTTAAAGCGGCATGGTGGATGGAAATCCACCAGTGTTGCTGAAGGGTACTTAGAGGATTCCATTTCCAGTAAAACACAAACTGCACAAAAAATACTTAATTGGCAAGAACAACCAAGTAATAGTTCTGGAATCGCTGACATAATAATCGACAATCAACTTACTAATAATATGATGTATACCAATGACAAAATTGTAAATGTCGAAGCTGAAAGCGGTGGCAGTGGCTTAAATTTAAACAACTGCAGTATACAAAACTGCACATTTAATATTACTTTTAATAAATAGGTAACACTTTATGTAATTTTTCGTTTGTATTAATTAAATAGTTGAGATATAAACAAAGCCTTCTATATTTTTTATAAAATGCATATTATTATTACGCTTGAAGAAAAAATAGTATATGTTACTCGGAGCAGAAGGCCCATTATATGTTTCGCCCAGTTTGCACAGCCTCGGCTAGCGCCTCGGCAGTGCAAGAATCTGGGCTCAACAATAATGTTGGCCTTCTACTCCTAGTAACATAATATACTATTCCTAGTTACTTATAAAAAAAATCAACTACTGACTTATATAGTCTTACGGATAGATAGGTTTTCGCCATTTTCCAAATTTTCAGAAAAATGTAGATTTTTTACTCATTTGATGGTGTATTTTGGCCGACGATACTTTTATTTCTTTAGAAACAGATGTTATTGCATAACACGCTGAGGCTAGTTTTTTACTTAACAACTTGGTATGAAGGCACCATTTATAACGTTGCTGTTTATAAAATATAATCAACAGTTTTAGATTGGCTATAATTTAGAAGCCAGGGTTAAAGAGCTTCTTTATAGCATAAACTGTCTTATCTAAGTTAAAAGAGATTAAATTATAGTCAGACCAGGATTTTATTTTAATTAAATCAGAAGTTATAGTTGCATCAAGAGTTGCAACATAACAGTTATATTGGTATCATAAGCAAATAGATTTTTTTTAAATCTGTTTTCAAATTAGTGATGTCATTAATAAAGAAAAGAAAAACAGCACTGAATCTTGCGGTACTCCACAAGCGATACTTCTGTGATTAGTGTCAGTCAGTATACCATTTGCTCTTACTAGTTGTTTCCTATTTCTCAAGTTATATTTGAACCAAGTAAAACAAATACTTTCAATTCCGTAAATATATTAAGTTTTTCCAACAAAATATCGTAAATCACACACTTGAAAGCTTTGGCATAGTCATAGAAAACAGAGGTGATGTATAGATTATTGTTGAGCGCTTGTTAAACCTTATGTAGGTCAGAAAATATGGCATCACTGGTACATTTATAAACAAGCCAAATTGATTCTGCGATAAAACTTTGTATTAAACGATAAAGGGTATAAATAGGGTTTTCATAAGATTTTCAATAATACTGGATAGTACCGGATGCAAGGCAATAGGCCTATAATTACCAGCACTCCATTTATCGCAACCATTATAAAGATGAATAACAATCGCTGTTTTTAGGCACTTTGGAAATGTACCAATTTCAAAGGAATCATTAATAAGTGAGATCAAGACTTTTATCACATTATCTGGGAGGTTTGATAAAATTGTTATGGACAGTCCATCATTACTATAAGAGGATTTACTTTTGATACTATTAATTGTTTGATTTAGTTTAACTATATTAACTAATCTTACAAAGAAGGAATCCGAGACCTTATTTGAATGAGAGAGATAAGAGATGGGATCGGGCTGAATAGTTGATGTAATAAGTTTACTCACATTACCGAAATATTCATTTAGAAATTCGAAGTTTAAAAGGCAAAATGTTTCAACTGTGTTAGTTTTGTTACAAAAATTGTTTATTATATACCAAGTTTTTGAAACACTTTCAGCTCTTGTCAAGAAGATTTTTATAGTATGGTTTGACAATTTTAGCTTATTTAAAAAATCACTGAAATTGCAGGAAAGGAAAATTTCAATCAAAAGTCAAACATAAATTTTGGAATTTAAAAAGTTTGACCGGAATAAACTCTACCTACCTACACGTCGAATTCTCAAGGAAGAATTGCTTAGTGGTGTTAAACTTGATAAATAGGTACTGCAACATGATCATATAATCTCGCATTAATAACTACAGTGCGGGCATCCAGAGGTGAGGAATCTAAAACAATATAATCTAATATAGTAAATGTTGTTTTTATAATTTTGACAAGTAAAGTGACATTTTTCAAAACTGCTGTCAGTTTTGAAAGTCATTACTTTTCATAACTAGTTTTGAAAAGTAAAACTTTACGTAACTAGTTTTGAAAACTTCATTTCAAAACAAGTTACGAAAAATATAAAGCAAATATAAACAACTAAGAACTATTTTATACTAACTTTATTAAAGAAATATGTAAAAGCAGACATTTTTAAACAAAAAATTAAATAAGTATACTTAATATTTAAATCAGAAACTTACCTTTTAATTATATCTGTATTAAATAAAATTGTCATTAGAAAGGTGTCAATGCAAAATAAACACGAGAACTAGATGTATTGTTTTTAATTATGATTAGATAATTATGATTTTTTTTAATTATGGAATTTCGTCAAAATTATAAAAAATCTTGTACGGAACTCGTTATAAAACGCCATTTTGTTTAACTCGTGTTCATTTGCAGCACTCGCTACGCTCTTGCTGCAACAACACACTCGTTAAACAAAATTGGACTTTTCATAACTCGTTACGTAAATAACTATACTGTGATTCTTGTTGGAGAATTAGCGTGTATTGTGAGGCCATATGATTTAAATGTAGTTATCAAGGACAGCAGCGTAGTCAATATTAAACTCCATAGATTTTTCATGCTTTTAATATGTAGGTCATAAAACAAATGTAGCAGATACTGAAAGCTCAGTGTAAGAGTTAACTTAGGCTTTACATTCTGCATTATAAACCTTCCTAGACAATAAAGCTCAATAATCATTTATTGAAAAAGCTTGCGGCAAGTTTGGAAAATTATCAGTTTAGAGCATAAAAAGGAAGTGGTGTTTAAGAAGCCAGTTTTGTGTATCTTTTGGATAATATCATAGTGCTAGGTTTGACTTAAGCAATATATTATAGTCATTAGCATGAAGTTCGTGGACAAACTAAAAGCAGTTTTCAATATATGTCGAAGTATTCACTCTTCACAAAAAAGAAAAATTCCAGTGTTTTAAACTGCATACCAGAACAAGGATTTTATTAGTAAATTTTAGCTTTGCGTTTGTATCTGATATTGTCAGTGCATTCTTTTACATTGTTCGTATAAATTCTATCGTTTTCATTCATTTCAAAGTTATTTAAAGTGAAATAATTTTCGTAATCTAAAATAATGATTGTTTCAATGGCAAAGTGTCCCCCGCTCAGTTGACAAAAGCATCTACAATGACTTTTTGTGCAGTTACGTTTCTTTTAACTTTTAAGACTATATTTTAACAAAATCGTACCCTTACAAAATCTGTATTGATAACTCATTCTAAATTTTTTTTTTTTTGTTTCCTAACGCCATTTGCTATTTTAATTTATTTAAAATAATGTCAATAAATTTTGTATTAAAACTTTAACCTCTAAGTTGTTTTCCTACAGTACCTACGTCTTTATCGATATTTTGTTTTTCAAGCTTGTCTACATCATAACAGTATTTTTCATTTAGAGGTTCCATTACTTTGAATTCCATTATCTTTTTTTCTATAGTGAATTTGATATCCAGTAGGAAAGACTCCTTTAACATGTTATAAGGTGTCAAGTTAAAATTTTATTAAATTTGATCATATTAAGTTTAAAAGTTTTAAGTTTGCTTATGTTAGAGTAATAGTGGCGATAAAGTTTTCAATTTCATCAACAATAAATATATGGACATAATGATTAATTTATGGTGAAAATGCTGCACAACCAATACAAATGACCTGAAAAAAATTGCTAATAGATAAACGCCTTCCAAAAAAATGGGTTATTCTACGAGAAAAAGAGGCTGCTAATTTGGAACCCAAAAATAATCAGAATGGTAAAAAGCCAAATCGATACTAAGTTGAGATAGTAAAAAAAGTAATAAAAAGGGTAGGTTTTGACCTGACAAGTAATATGTACATCTAAATTGCCAAAAAAATTATTGCTTGGCAAAACTTAGTTTGGTGCACAGTAAAGATAAATGATAAAGTAAAGATGCCTATCCTTCTTTTTGATAAATTTTTCAAAATCAAATTTGTTTATAATGCCAATTTTTTTCTTAACTTATTTTCGTAATTTCCAAACTTCAATTACAATTGTTTTTAAATAAAAAAGGTCACGTCGTCGCAAAAATTTTCCGAGATCGTTGGAACTTTCGTTTTCTCACAATTATCGCGTAATTGCAACGTACGTGTAAATAAAACCAAAACAGCAAACGACTGTACTTTTACTCTGACGGGAAATCACTGAGATCACAATGCCACTTTGCTCCAATAAAGTTTACAACTTGGCCACTGTCGTGGTGCGCACGTGGAGGGGGACGTATAGTTTAAACCAATTAGATATCGTATCGTATTGAGCACTGCACGCGAAATATTTAGACGTTCTACAGAGAGCCGTGGAAGTGTTAAAGGAACAGGACCCATAGAGATAGGTCAAAGTAAAGAAATACAAGGTTTTGTTAAGGTCATATTTTTTTGTTCAATTATCGTTTTTAATTCAAATTAAAATGAGAAATTACAGATCTGGTAGTAAAGGAGTGATCCCAGCACAGATTAAGATCAATGATACAGACAGAGGTTATTTCCATTACAAATACAACCGAAGAATGTTATTTGATTTATGTTTTTATATATTATTATGTACATACCATCAAATAACATCCTTAGGTTGTATTTGTAATGGAAATAACCACTGTCTGTATCATTGAACTTAATCTGTGCTGGGATCACTCCTTTACTACCAGATCTGTAATTTCCCATTTTAATTTTAATTAAAAACTTAAGTTTTCTACAAAGTTGAATACCTTAAAATGTTTACTTTAGTTCTCACTAAATAAACAATTTTCTTTTAAAAGGCATTAGAGTCTATAGTGATGATATATGTGTAACCTGTGTCGTAAAAAAGTATTTAATGAATGTTAAATCGTCAAAGATCTGTTGTAGCATAATTTAATTTAGCAGCAAAAGGATGTACTCGACAGAAATACGCATTGAAATCAACTATTTCTAATATGTCCAAATCAATTTAATCGTTTCGATGCCATTCGACTCCGCTCTGCAGCACTGTGCTTGTTAAATGTACAATCGAACGAACAGCAGAACAGCTTTCAATTAAAGACCTGTAAAAAATGCTTTGAAAATTGATTCGGAAGTGCAATTTTGACGAAGTGTTGCGTGTTTCGGATCAACAGTTCTCGATGTTATGATTGTCGAGATTTGAGGTAAAGTTTTTTAACCGCATTTCAAATTTTGAAACATACGGAGAGAATAATTATACTACGTGCTCGACTTTTAATTAATTTGTATACCCAGATCTGCGTTAAAATATATCGCGTTAGTAAAGTAAATTAATGTAGATTTTTGTAGTGATTATTTCCTTCGATCCAAATTAACCAATAGCATGTCATAATTTTTGAAATTGGACCAATTAGAATCAAATATCAGCGACTGTTGCACTAGAACAATATCAGCGACTATTTCTCTAGAGAAATAGTCACGTCAAATATCTGTCAGTTAAACACCGGCTCAGGAAATAATCTTCCTAAATATAACACGACCTTGATTAATAGTCTGCTATTTTTGTTGTTGCAAAATTTCTCGAAAATTTTACAATTTGTTTCGACATAATTTGACATTAACAATCACAGATTAAAGCCTTCGAGCTAAAGCTGTCGCGCTTTAATCAGATTATTAATGTCAAATTAAGTCTCAACAAATTGAAACTAAAATATTCTCGAAATCTAGATACCACAAAAATAGCCGACTATAATTAAGGTCTTGTTATATTACCCTTGATTAGTTCATTTATATTAACATTTTATATTATGGATCTACACCAAGAATCGACTAAATTAATTCAACAAAATTTATCTATGCTATACAAGTCAAAATTTAACACTATTTCAAATTTTGAAATACCAATAAACACCATATTTTGGTTAAGTAAAAAGTATAAATAAAGAATATAAAACATAAGTAAGTGTGAAATAAATCGTTTTTCAATATATCTTCGTGATTTGGCTCATTTTCTCTATATACTCTATTAATGTCACTGGCAAACTCTTCTTAACTTTATTGAAACTTACTACCGACTGACACATACTCGACCCGTCTTCTAGATTATAGCCCTACGGGGTAATATTTTGTTTTCTATTCCACTTTAGCGGCTCTTTGGAAAAATTTATGTTCGTCGGGATGGAAGGTTAGCATGAAAAAGTCATGAAGAGATGTGCTAGAGCCAGCAATCTCACGTGAGGAGCTAAATCTTTAGAAAAACTTCAGAAAGTTGCTTTTTGCGTTACGGAAAGTTAATGCCGCATATAAACCTATACACAATATGACTTATTTACCATAAAATCATACAGGATTTTAGAAATATTTGGAGTAAATTTCCGGAAAATTTTTATTAATATTGTTTTATTTAGAGAAAATGTAATTTTAAACATACTAACATTATTTTATGGATGCGAAAAATTAACTTTAAAGGTTAAACAAAATTTCAAATCATATAAAAAATTATGTTTATTATCATATTTTATTCCGGACAAATTCAAATCCATATAATATTACTAATTATACTATTTACAAATATAAATACAACGCCATCTACCGTGTGTCTAAACAACCTAGATGTCAAACGATGCTATAGATTTGTATCGATAAATTAACTTATACCGATGTCTCTTAAGCTCGGTCCTGTTATTTATAATCTGAGATGTATTAGTCTGAATTTAAATTATAATGATCTAAATAATACAAGCGAATTCCGATCCTGTACGTACCAGACAATGAATTGTTTGTATAGTTGCCGAAAAGTAAAAGTTATCTTTGAACGAAACTCTAGATACATATTGAAACTTTCCTTTATATTTTATCAGTAATTTTATAGTGATAAACTCACCTATTTTCAATAATATTTAACATGAACATTGTTCTACTCGTTATTAGTCAGTGTAAGAGTGACCAAAACCAAAGGGAGCAGCAATTTGTGGTTGAACATCTCTAAACTTCCCCGGATCCTTTGTCCTTTCGGTTTTGAATGAATTTCTATTAGGAAAGTTACCGTCGTCGCTGATATAAGAGCTATTTTAAACTTGTGTCTGCGTTGTTACAGAAAACGGGAATATAATAGGTTATGTGATTTCAACGACGGATTCCAAGAAAAGGCGCGGAAATTAGTTCTTTCTGTTAAAGAAATTCCTTTTTTATCAGTTATACGTTTTATATGTTTGTCTGACGACAAAGAAACCCGAAGACAAGTCGAATATATATATATATATATATATATATATATATATATATATATATATACAAAAGGGGAAAGTTATTGGGCATGTACGCAAAAAGGATCATAGGATTACGAGTAAGAATGGTAACCGCAGACATGCATGTTTCTGGCTCATTAGCCGTCATCAGTGCGGCATAACCAAGTAGGGCATTGCACTTGGCTAGCAAAAGTGTTGGGTACTTTTGCTAGCCAAGTGCAATGCCCTACTTGGTTATGCCGCACTGATGACGGCTAATGAGCCAGAAACATGCATGTCTGCGGTTACCATTCTTACTCGTAATCCTATGATCCTTTTTGCGTACATGCCCAATAACTTTCCCCTTTTGTTTATATTAATACGCATTTTCTTGGCACTTCGTTTATTATATATATATATATATATATATATATATATATAAGTAAATTTGATATTACAGCATTTTCAAGATTACAAATATTAAATCCAAAATTTTAACACATGTTTAGTATTCCCCACTGACAAAAATTGAACTGAAAAGGATACGAGATACGATCTACACATACAAAAGCGTAACACAGAAATTAAAGTTTCGATCGATTTCATTTGCTAGTCTGAAGGATATAACAGAACAAAATCGTCAGTTAAACTACTCAACTAAACAGTGTGTGTCATTCAAAAGCCATCTATAATTGAATTATTTCTGAATACCTCTCATCAAGGAACCGACAACAAGCGTATTTGAAAAGTTTACCCCAGTTTCAGCGTTAAGTGCACTTTATTCAATTTGTCGTTTTGATACTCCTGAGCTTTTATGTCACATAAAATACATCTGCAAACTTCATTACTTTGTTAAAGTCGAAAGATATGTTCTTGTCAAAAAACTATTGTCTGAAACTACCTAAATAACACGATATCTACCATAAATTGACATTTTCAGGTTATCTATATGTATCCAGGATTGTTCTGAAAAGTGCATAAAGCTTAACAAGGAATAAGTCCTCGATCCTGGCAATTTTAGAGCACAGCTTGGAATTCTATGGGTACAATCCATCAAAATGTCTACAAAAATTATGTTACCAAAAGGATATTTCGGACTTACACTAAATGGTATTATTACTAATTCTAAATTAACACAAAATAAAATCGTTAAAATTTTAAAAAGACCCTTTCTTAATAGGTCCAAACCACCAGAAGTATATGTAAAACAAGTCCTAATTTTAGGAGCTTAATAACACCGGAAACACTTGTACGATTTTTCAGAGCAACTTGCAAAAGACATCTGTGCTCAAAAGTACATTAAAAGACGCCTCAATTCAGCAGTTATTATTGCCTTTGCTATCCAAGCTCTACAATCTACCAAGTTAAGGTCCAAGACAGTCTGGAACTACAAACAGTCACTTAATCAGCTGGTTAAATAGAACAAATTAACTTTTCTGTAGGTACCATTAAGAGATTGTAAGAAACTGGATTTCTGATAGTTTTGAGCTAAATCTACTAAAAAAGACTCTACACCAAATACAAGCAAAAAGGTTACCACTACACTACTCTAACTTACTATTATAACTTTAGAAATCTAAACTCAGAGTAATCGTAAGAATTCTTACAAGACTAAAACATTCAGATTCTGTGGGTATGCAGATAAACCGGCTAAACATATATATAACTGCAGAATAATTGTTGGCCAACATAAATATATAGGACAGATCTTCTTAGAACCGGATTGGGTTACAAACGTACATCCCAAGCAGGTTATAGACTTTCTTAAAAGTCTACTTCTTAAGGTCTCATAAATAAATGTAGAATAGACACAAAAAATCTTTTTAGTCGCAGTATAGAAAGGTCACTTGGGTCAATTGACACTACAATCAATCGGCAAAGAGTTTATTTAAAATCAATAAATAGCTTACGATGCAACGGTGTTAGTAAAAATAAGTTTTTTACTTGTCCCAAACTGCCGAATAGGGTTCTAGTCAGCTCTGTTGCATTGCTTTAAATGAGTTTTTACACACGCACGCAGGTTACTGAGCCCAAAATGGAAAGCATGTCATCCTGTCAACGACGTAGTTGTCTGAATGGTATGCACTTCTCGTCCTTCTTCTTTACTTTGGGGAGATTGTGGTCCT
Organism: Altica lythri; assembly: GCA_964028335.1. Classification (NCBI taxonomy): domain Eukaryota; kingdom Metazoa; phylum Arthropoda; class Insecta; order Coleoptera; family Chrysomelidae; genus Altica; species Altica lythri. Next base: position 78,363,976 of record OZ034802.1, read on the forward strand.
CATTTGCTACTGGCAGAACAGTGCTCTTGCATTATATTCCTGGAGCTTTTTTTCTGTATTGTGCGGTCCTCAGTTGCAGTTTCTCTATAGGTGACTCTTTTGTCACGTTGGTGCTATGTTGTCTTCTGGTTCTTAAATGCTGCAGAAACTGCATCTTTGTGTTTTCAATATCCGTCATCTGGGCCATACAGCTTGCATTTCTTTATAAAAGCTTATACCATTTTTTAAACTGATTGCACTGCACTGCTTTTTAAACAACTTTAACAGCTTTTTAACCGAATAAAATGTTTTTTAAACAGTTTTAAATTACTTTAGGCAAAAGCTGCTTAAAAATTGTACAACCATAATAATAAAGAGAGCCAATAAACGGCATGCTACAAAAAATATATTTATAATATTTGTACAAAATTGAAAACAATCTGTTTGTAAAGTAAACGATTATTTTAAATGTATCTCATGGTATTTTTAAAATTTCTTGAATTTTTTAAATTTTTTAGAAAATATACATTAAGGAGAAATTGACTAATTACTAAGCATTTATAGCTTTAGTTGTTAGAGCGTTGCCGTGTAAAAGCAAAGGTTGCGGATTCGAGTTCTGCTGGATGCGACATTGTTTCAATTTATTCTTAATGTCGTTTAATATATTTTTGTTTGTATACTTTCTAACAAATTCAACAAATTTTAAAAAACCTATGAGAGATACCTCAAACAATTGTTTTAGAAAAAATCCAAAGTTTCGAACTCATAACTGAATAAAAATATTATAAGACGGGACACAAAAAAGTATAGAGTTTGATGTCTCAATTGTTGATTTGACAAAATCTCTCTCTCTCTCATTAACGTCATGCTATATGTGCTTAGGGAGAAAGTGAGTAAGTGTCACATCTGACATAAGTTGAATTAACTCCCAAAGAGCGAAATAATTTCTAAGCATTCATAGCTTATTTGATAGAGTGTTGACGCGTAGAGGTAAAGGTTGCGGGATGGAGTCCTGCTAGATGCGACATTTATGTAATTTATTCATTGATATCATTTAAGATATTCTTGTTTGTATACTTTCTAAAAAATTTAAAATACTATGTTTATATATTAATAAATTAAAATATCTATGTCTTTAAAGTATAAACTTTGTATTTTATCTTTTCATCATATTTCTATTATATTATAGCTTTAGAATTTGATGTCTTAGTTTCTTTATTCCTTTATTTTATACTCAGTATTGATAAATATGCCAAAGACAGTAAACTATGACTGTAAGTTTCCGTGAACAAATCTGCAAGTAATTATGCAAACATTAAGGAACTTTAATTTAAAAGGATCGTTATAATTATCGTTAAGAAATTCCTTGATTCACATCGTCTGAATGCGGCACAGAATAACAAAAACATAAATCTAAGAACTGAATTTGTTCATATCTAGCGCAGAAATCCAGAGAATGTTATTACTGGAAGTTTGGAAGCAAAAATAAACCGTATATACGTATATAGGTAGGAGAAATTCTCATTTTAAAGTTAGCCATTGTTGTGAAAGAAGTAGGAGCCAAATGCAGCTAGTGGACTGCCAATGCCAGTTAAGTATTTTCTTTTCAAAGCTGCATTCAGTCGTTGCCTTATTTTGCTTCGGTCTGCTTTACTGATTACTTGATGAAGAACTTATTGTTGGTGAATTTCTTGTTGGAAAGGTATTGTAAAGACTAAATCGATTTTTCGTTAGATATTTCCGCAACTTAATGAATAGAATATAATTTTAAACTTAATGAAAATGCTTAACTCACTACAAGAATTCCTTTGGGTTTAAATTAACTTTAGAAACTATAAAATAAATGCATATTACCTACAATTATCAGGATTTTTTAAAATATACTCCTTATTTACTTTTTAAAATTTAAAAAAGTATTTATTTAAATTAAAATAATTTTTTATATCTTTAAAACAAAGCAATTGAAATAAATATTTTATTACAGACAATCAACGGATATTTTTAAAAAGATGGGTTTCCGTGGCAGAATCTGCTTCTGCTGTTCAATAATATCTCTAACATTGTTTTTAAAAAAAGTATATCCACTTAAACGCCTATATACCACGTTTATTCTGAGCCCTAGGTGCTTTGGTATCTGTCGCCGTCATTATATTTGTGTTCAGCAATCTTGAAAACGAGTAACAAGCTTGGACTGATTTTGTAATGAATTTCTATAAACCAGAGAAGACGATGTCAACCTTGGTTACTAGCTACCTCGGTAACCATCGCCATAGTAATATTCGTCTTCAGCGACCACGAAAATTCCCGAGTATTGGATTTTGATTGAATTGTATCGAATTTACTTAAAACTCCACTAGACAAAGTTCATCCTGAATCCTGGATACCAGGAACTTCGGTGACTGTCGTCGTCGTGATATTCATGTTCATTAACCTCAAAAATCCTGAGTAGTGGAATTGATCCGATTTTGGTCAATATTTCCTAAATAACATTTAATTTATTTTGATCACTTTTCCATTTTTGTTTCCCGAAATCTCGTGACGCTCTTACCAATCGTATAAATCCATTTTACTGCAAAAAATTGGTAACTTTGGCCTTTTTTAGGGTTCCGTACCTAAAAGGTAAAAACCGTATTACTGAGCCTCCGCTGTCTGTCTGTTTGTTTGTCTGCCTGTTACCAGGCTGCAGCTCATAAACCGTGATATTTAGAAAGCTGCAATTTTCACAAATTATCTTTTGTCGTTGCCACAATAACAAAAAATACTAAAAATAATGAAAATAAAAATATTATTGTCTTGCCTATCTGCTGAGTTGAGATATGTTAAAACAGCAATGTAAGTCTTTACGGTCAAATATTCTCTAACAATAACTACCATTAAAACACAACAGATTATTACCCTGTATTTCCTGTTTACAACACAACATAACTTATTCTTTGCTATCAGGCCTGGAAGAGAATCTTACGGGTACGACGAAATTGGCTATGTGTAGCTCAAGTGGGTTTAAAACACATGCTTTGTAAAGTGTTCGGTGTGCCCTGACCACAAAGTGCATTCCAACCCCTATAAACTATGCAGTGAAACTTATTGTGAATAAACAGCAAGAAACTCTGACTAATGATTCCTCTTCGTCAGATGGTTGCTGCACTTAGTGTTGCATTTTTAACATGGTTACACCGCCGAACAAACTTGAGCATTTCAGTTGAATGCGTTAAAAAAATCGTATTTGTCTAAGGTTGGCTTATAAATAAAACTTTAATCTGAAAAGAAATCTCTAAAAGAAAAGCTAAAGTTGTAAATCTAGGCAGCACTATATTAAATAAATTCGGTTTACAATGCAAAAACAGTTTTTTAAACATCAACCTGGTTTTAATAGCAAGTTAAACTTATTATGTCCTGATAATAACATACAATGATATATTTAAACTAAAATCTGTTATCTTTGTGATCAAAAAACATTTTCCGCCGATTAAAAATTCGGCTGGTTGATTACTACCTCAGCATTGATTTAAAACAGTTCTCAAAATTTGATATAAGATCCTAGTGAGGTGAAAAAAATATTTTCTTAATTTCAGGTTTTCCTTGTTTTTACAAACAATAAGCTGACTCTTTGTAAACATCTTGCCATAATTTTTTGTGCAACTCATTCTATATAGTTTTCAACATTATTAGTTAAAACTCTGAACCAACGACCCGCTCTCCTTTTTTCCCTGATTGGCTAAATGCCTTTGAAACTGACTATTTTTTGATTTTATTAGGCGAACTACCACTACAATATCTCTACCTATTCAAATGTTTAACTAAATAGAAAATACAATTAAAATTTGTATCTATTTTTATTAAATCGGTTTCTTTGAAATACTACATATCTTAAATTGTTTCCTAAGGTTTGTATAACCACCATTGAATCTGGAGAAGCAATCAAATTCTATTGCGAAACACATACAGTTTTACGTGTCTTATACAATAGAGTATAAAATCAGAACAAACCATATACGTACATATATCGCAACAAGAAAATGTAACTTGAACAATTTTAACTTTTCATAACTTTCTTCTTTCAATTTTACATTTTCTGTCGTAAATTTTTGTATGCATATATACAACAAATTCAGAAACATTTTGATATTTGCTGGATATATTTTCGAGTCAAGTATTTGATAGCCTGTCAAATGCCAATGGATAAACTAACTTACATCAATGGAAAAACTTTCTATCAGGAAATTTCCCGCGGGTGTCTCGTTTTATTCAAAATTCATGTTATACCTCATTTCACATTTTTTTGTTAAAATGTTGTATTACATATTTTTATTATTGTGGTTTAATTAATTTTCTTTAAAAACTATTTTTTTTATTTTAATACGAATTATCGACAAGCTAAGTAAATTGTTGTTCTGGATCTGGATCTGGAAATTTCGGGAGGGGCGAGCTAGTGCTCTGTCAGTACTGAGGCCACATATATTATGGCCCATTGTGTATCCTCCCGTGTGTAGGGATATCCTCACCTCAGGCTGTCACCAGGCCTCGAGATTTCAAATAGGTGATGAGGCTCCCGAGGGGGATCTCCCTGACATCAACTGGTATATGTATAAATACATATTAAGAATGTAAACACTTCAGGCATCGAGATTTCAAATAGGTGATGAGGCTCCCGAGGGGGATCTCCCTGACATCAACTGGTATATGTATAAATACATATTAAGAATGTAAACACTTATAAATAATAGATTAGTATGCATATATATGAAAATAATTTGTATCAAGTCCCAAGTAAACTTCACCTCCAAACTTAACTAACAATTCCTTAACAATAACAAGATAACCGTTTAGTAATTTCATCAATAATTATCCCAGGAAAACATTCGAGTTATCTAACGAGAAAATTTAATCTTTCTGAAATCAAACAATAGAGCCAAGAGGGATTTACTTTGATTTGATTCGTGTTGTGTTCGGAAAAGCTGAGCTCATTTTCAAACGCTATACGCAATCATCCCGACGGATTCGATAAATTATGTTATTGGGTTTGTATGATAAGTCGAAGTTGATTAACTGTATTGTATTCCAACATTCATTAATGAGAGAGAATTGCTTGTTTCTGAAAATTATGGATCAATAACAAAAATAAAAAAAATAAATTAAAACTTGTAATATTTTTCAATAATAATATTTTTATATGTCTTATTTCTATTACTAGTGTAGCAGTAAACTTTTTTATCAATCTTTATATACTAAAAATATATACAGCATAGTCAGCGTATATAGACAAAAAGCTTTCGGTCTGCATTTCGGTCCCCATTTTAGTTTGTATCTTTGTTACTCACAAGCACCGTTGCCAACCTAAAGTTTCTGAAACCGGTAGATTGACACAAAATAATAAGAAGAAATCGTTAGATCAAAAAAAGTGCCAATTTTAAAAAAGTGTTAATTTAAAAATAAATTTGGAAGAAAATAACGGTTTATTTATAAATTACTTCCTAAATCGGTAGAGTTGTACATCGCTACTTATCAGTTCTTAACAAGCTCCACATAAAATGTCAGCAAACTGAAGCGAAATATGAATCAAAGAACATCAAAGAAGGCGCGCAGACTGATCCTACTATTTTTGTTATATATTGATCTAAATTACACCAAGGATCTCATAAGTCATATTCGAATACATTTTTTTCTATATACAATATGATCCTGTTTCATAAATTTTTCTATAACTTCTTTAAGCAAAGCAATACCTAGATGCCTACCTACGAAATGATACATAACTATATCACGTATTTTTGGGTGCAACTATATCATTTTTCTCGGCGTCATAACCCCTTGTAAATTACGTGACAATTTCCTTTTTATATACCCCTTCTTTGAGTTGGTCTAGCCAGAAATCGTAAGTAATTTTTTTTTGGTTTACCGGATTTTTGAGTTTCAGCTTCGCGAGTTACACTGATTGTTTTCTTATATGGTTATTACTTTTAACTTCTTCAAATACCTGTTTACGACTAGTGATAAGTGGAATTATCATTTTATCTTTACTTTTTATTTACGAAAGCTGGGGTTGTAATACCTTTTTTCTCGAATTATTTTAAAATCACTTTGAAAACCAACCGTAAGCTTTCATCTTTACTACTACATACCTATTTCAGATCATCAAAAAAAAATGCCTAATGAAAATGCAACTTTGACCATCTAAGAAAGAAAGAAGTACCTATTTATTTCTTTCCAAATTTTAATTTTGTTTTAGTATATAAAGAACTAGCAGCCCACCCTGGCTTTGCACGGGGATTAAAGAAAAATAAAAAAAGCCATTAAATTTATTGGGTCAACGCTTCCCTGTAAACAATATTACATGTTGTTTTATTTTCTGACAGCAAAATAAATTGATTTTCAGGTGCTCCGACCCGCCTTAGGCGGTTTGCCATGAGGAAAACCGATCCCTACTATTTGGAAGGTTTGACCTTGAGACTTATTATTAGTAAAAGCAAAAGATGTTTTGATAGGAAATTGAAGCGGTTTAAATGGATTTGGTAGATCAGTTGGGATCATTGGTATCCTTAGTGTATGAGCTAGTTGACCAGCTGGTGGTTCAGTTATATTGGTTGCTACAACTTAATTGTCCTTTAATTCCTTTATAAGTAGCCTCGTCCCATTGCACAATCATGCTAAATTTGTTATATCTGTCGTGATTATGAAATAAGTTATTTTGATAAGGATTAATACCAAGATAAAAACTTTAAAAAAATTAAAAATAAGTTATTGTGACGTAACTATAACAGTTAGACATATGCTGTCGCGGCATTTTTTGTAGATATTTATATATTCTTCAAAATTGTAGTACCTATTTTATTTTATTCTATAATCAATAGTATTCTCAGCGCACGCGATGTAAGGATTTTTAGGTCATTTTTGGTTAGGCATTTTAGTAAGGATCCCTATTTTTTTTTAAATGAAACATAGCCTATGTAACTCGGGAATAGTGTAGCTTGCCAACGGTAAAAGAATTTTTGAAATCGGTCCAGTAGTTTCGGAGCCTATTCATTTCAAACAAACAAAAAATCAACCTTTCTTCTTTATAATATTAGTATAGATATTAATATTAATATTCAAATCCCGCAAGTATAAGTATAGAAGTATAGACAAACAAAAAAATCAAACCTTTCCTCTTTATAATATTAGTATAGATTATTAACAAATTAACCATAGTTCAAGTAGCGAGTTTATATACTAAATTTGGAAAATTTATGTTATTAAACTGGTGGATGTGATGGAGTAGACGTCTATTTATCACAGTTGTTTTGGTTTCGTCGTGGGATCGAATACGTCTGACGTCATTTTTTTTTTTAATTTTTTATTTCTAATTTTGAAAACTAGCTGTACCCGTGACGTAGTTCGCGTGGCGTGTTGATTGTTCTATAAAAATTTCTCCCCCGAATTCGTTAAAGGGGTGGGGGGAGAAATTTTTGTATACCAGATGTTAAGTTGAAAGAAGACAAATACCTTTGAAAACCGCATTCGAATCGGGTCAGTAGTGATGCGCGCACAAACATACAGACAGACAGACAAAAAAATCTAACCACATTTTTGGGTTCTATATCGATGTAGTAACACCCCCCGCTAATTATTTTTTAAATACCTTTAATTTACAGAATTTTCATTTCTACAGATTTATTATATGTATAGATTATTTTTTACGCCCCTGCATGCCCCCTTGTGGAAGGAATTTTCTAAAATCCGTTAACAGTTGACCTCAAAATTATAAAAATAACTATTGTGCAAAGTTTCAAACCTGTAGGACTTATAGATTTTAATTTTTTATTTTTTTATTTTTCAGGCCCCCGCAATTCTCCTTGTGGGAGAAATTTTGTAAAATTCGTTCACAGTTGACCTCCAAATTATAAAAATAAGATGATTTCTGTATAGCTTTAACCATCAAGGGTGCACACGCGTCGGAAGCTTAAAAAATGGAGCAACTTCTCCCGTTTTCCCAACATTTCCCTTTACTGCTCTGCTCCTATTGATTGTAGCGTGATGAAAAGTATACTATAACCAGCACAGGAGTATGAAAAATAATTGTACCCAGTTTCATTAAAATCCGTCGAGTGGTTTTTGTTTCTATAGCGGTTATACAGACAGACAGACAGACAGATAGACAAAAATTTTACTGATTGCATTCTTGGCATCAGTATCGATCCCTAATCACCACCTGATAGTTATTTTGGAAATATATTTTATGTACAGAATTGACCTCTTTACAGATTTATTATAAGTATAGATAGATGAAACATAGCCTATGTCACTCGGGAATAGTGTAGCTTGCCAACGGCGAAAGAATTTTTGAAATCGGTCCAGTAGTTTCGGAGCCTATTCATTTCAAACAAACAAAAAATCAAACCTTTCCTTTTTATAATATTAGTATAGAAGTATAGACTACAGTGTTTTTACCTTTGTGTTATTTATACATAAAATAATAAAACTTCACCCATTTTTTTTCACGTCTTTTTTAACTAAGAATGAGAAATTGTTCAAATCTTAATGTATAATGTATGGCATATTCTGATTTACAGATACTTCACTGTTTTGTGATAAATGATGGTTAGATGGTTAGAAGACATCTTTATGAATGATGTGATTGTAGAAATGTTATTTGCATTTAAATTATAATGGCTAATATGTTAAAAATTGAATATTTCATCGTACGTGTCTATTCACTTATTCAGAGCTGCACATAAAAATATTTAAAATGGAATATCTATATAATGCATAATATCCAACTCTTCGAGTCTATAAAGTGACAGGAATATTAACTGGAAGTAAATTTACGACATTTCATTTCATTGATAGGAGTCACAATTGAAGAAAGATTCAAATCCCGCAATTTCTATCAATATGTAAGGATCTCTGAGATCTGATATTGAAATAACACGGTGTGAGTTGAAAGTCAGAGAGTTAGGAGTTGGATGACATAAAAACCCAATCTAACTTGGTCGTCGCCACATGCTACAATTTCAACTTTCCCCCAACTGTCGAAATAATATGAATTTGCGAGCAAATGCCTTTTTTATAACTTCTCGTACATATGATACAATGCTGGTACATGTTGCGAAATAAGATTTTTTCGAATAAAAGTTTTAGCTGAATGTTCAGATTTCATATTGCTGTAAAAGAAAAAGATTCATGAATTTATAAACAACGGCTTTGCAGAAAAGAAACTCACGTTATTCATTATAATTTTAAGGTGCCCGAATACGAAACAGAATTTCAAATATACCTGTTTTATACATAAAGATATACGGGTATATATTTAATGGAAAAAAATAAATAAATAAATTAAAGTAAACATTTGATTTAAAAAAACTAGATGTGGCATGTGGCGCTCCAGGAGTAGCAGCGTGGCTGTCTTTACATTTTGATATATTATTTGATCAAACAATCGCCTAAAATTAATTATTGTTCTCACTATATCCTTTTTGCGTACATGCCCATTAATTTGTCCGTTCTATATATATATATATATATATATATATATATATATATATATATATATATATATATATATATGAACAGTAGTGGTGTTCCGGGTTTCAATCCGTTGGTTGTTTGTGTCTTCACGACGTTTCGCCAACATCTCAGCTGGCATTTTCAAGTGATGCTTCCTTTGCGGCTGCTAAACTTGGAATCCAAGTTAATTAACGGGCGGATAGCAAGATATGGAAGAAATTTGTCAAGAAAGTAAGATAAGAATAACGGAAACAGAACCCTACACTTAAGGGTAGTAGGATGAAGATAATATATATATATATATATATATATATATATATATATATATATATATATATATATATATATATATATATATATATATAGAAAAAGAAGTTTTTGCTGAATAGAAATATGGTTTAAAATTTATTGGGTTTGCAGCAATATGAAAGGTGTACTCTTTTAAATATTTATTCCAAGCTTTCGGCTATATTTATAGCCATCATCAGGGATCTACAATAATTATAAACTAAGTGTAAAAATATAAATAAAATGAATAATATAACTTACAACTTAATGAGATTATTTCATAAACGATGTTGTATAATATATATGTAAATTTAAATTTAAATTCTCAGCCACTAACAATATTGATTTAAATCAAATTAGTAATTAGGTATATGTTATAACGTTGGACCATAAAATATTATTTGGAAATTACTAATTAACTTATTATTTTAAGCATGTTTTATTGTATATTCTGAACTTTCATGACTTTCGACCACAACCATTGATTTTATATTGATTGAAATTGTATATTGACATTTTCTTGTGGGATTGTCATCTTTCATAAAATTAATCAAATTTTGCTTAACTAAGATAATTTTATGGTCCAACGTTATAACATATACCTAATTACTAATTTGATTTAAATCAATATTGTTAGTGGCTGAGAATTTAAATTTAAACTTACATAATACAACATCGTTTATGAAATAATCTCATTAAGTTGTAAGTTATATTATTCATTTTATTTATATTTTTACACTTAGTTTATAATTATTGTAGATCCCTGATGATGGCTATAAATATAGCCGAAAGCTTGGAATAAATATTTAAAAGAGTACACCTTTCATATTGCTACAAACCCAATAAATTTTAAACTATATATATATATGTATATATATATATATATATATTGAGATGATATTAGTTACTATGTTATATTAAATAAGATGTAGAAGGAAAATCTAATGGAAAGTAGAGAAAGGAGATTTTCTTATTTCGAGTCAGAGCGCAAAATTAGTAACATTGGGATTGATTATCATCATCTTCTTCATAATTCCTAAAAAAGAAAAAAGAAAATAGAATAATAAGAAAAAAAATACAAATACATTTCAAAGATTTTTATTTAAAGATTCAAAAATGATTAATCTACATTATATAAAGTTTTGATAATTATGAAATTGATAAATGGGTAAAGTAGATAATTAAAAGTTTATAAAATTGCCAATACGTTAGTAATCAAACATTAATTTTAAATGAATTAGGGGTGTAAGTAAATGAGAAAATTAAATTATAAAAAAAAAGGCATCACAAATAGTTGAAATACATGTTAAAACTTCTACTTACTTTTAAATAATACGTATTTACCAACCATATTCTAATTTATTAATAGTTCAAATGCCAAATGAAATATTCTGAAAAAGAGAAAATTATTAGTTTGTAGTGCTAGTAAATTTCATAAGAATATAAAAAAGAATGATCATTGTTTTAAATTGTAATATTGAATCAAGAATTAGATTTTGTTAAAAATTTTATTTGAATAAGAAATTAGTAGGCGATTAGATGGAAAAGATGTATAGATTTAAGTTTGTTGAATTTGTCAATTGTTTTTTTGTTGATTTGGGAGAAGGTCTCTTGTTTTCGACCTTCTGAAGAGGAAGGATGTAAAAAGTTTCGATGAAGATTTTTGTAAAAATTATGATGTTAAAAGAAAGTTAAAAGGAGATTAGTAAGATTTATATTATAAATAATTAGTTAAGAAGTTTGTAGAAGATATGTCACTTGTTTTCTGGTTGTTGAAAGAGAAGTTGTATTAAAAATTTGCTCCGTAGAAATTTTGAGTTTTTTTTGAAAGTATTGAGAATAGAAAGTATTAAAACAGTTTAAAGTATCAAGATTATTCCAAGGTAACCAGAGAGAGCAATTGGTAAGAGAAATTTATATGATTTTATGAAGAAATAGATATTTCAATTTATGGGGCTGAGCACTTTATGGTATAACTGTATTTTAATTGAGTTAAAGAAGATTAAATTAATATTCAACAAGAAAGAAAGTCATAATTACACTTACCAGAGAAGATAGTAGTCATCCATCGCTTGGTTTTGAAGAGGAAGTGATTATTTGATCTTCATAAAGTTTCCTGAAATCTTTGCTGTATTGGAGGAAGAAAGTAGATTGTCCTAAGAACAGAATCCTGATTCCAGAAGAGGAGAGAAGCTTCACACAAATGGTAACAACTTTGCACTCGTTATAATAAAGAGTTTTATATGTGTTTGATTTATGAAATTTTGATGAACATTTTTATTTCACTGTTTTATGTATTCAACTAAATTATTATTATTATTATTCACCTTTTGATAAATTTAATCCAAATTGTTCAGTAACTCAAGTCAGAATACTTCATTTTATATATATTTGATGCATATTTTGGTTTATCAACGGTATCTTTGAAGTTTGACACATTTTGAATTAGAAAGGTTAGAAATTTATATGCAATTCATGCCTAGAAAATATTATTGGTCTAGGATATTGCGGTTATACAGTCATTTTATTGCAAATTTGTGTATTAATTGATTTAGAATCTAGTTTGGTTGAATATTTGAACTCTGACCTTGACATAAGGGAATAGCCGGTAGCATATTTAATTAATCATATTGGAATATAATTACACTGAGTTAATTCTTACCTATTCACTATTTATATTTAAAATTTAAAAGTAATTAAAGGTAAGGAATATTTTATAACATAGTGATTGATATTATCAAAACATATTATTATTATTATTCATACATGTTATAAATTTTGGCGCCCAACGTGGGGCTCTAAACAATTAAAATTAGAGCCGATTCAAATAATTAAAATTTGAGAATTTTGTTAAATTTTTTTTATTATTTCGCTCTAAACAATCAAAACTAGAGCCTATTTAAATAAATAATATTTAAAATATTTTTTTTGAAAACTTGATTTGAAATTTTTTTTTGTGATTCATATTAGTTATATTTATCTCGATAGAATAAATTGTGAATATGGAGGGAAAAATGAGATTGAGAGATGGTAAGATAGTAGGAGATGAGAGTGAAAGTAGTGATGGAGGAGAGATTGAGGTCGACAGAGTAGCGGTGCAAGTGCATGAAGAGAGAGTGTTAGGAGCCGGAGATTATCGAGTGGAAGAGCTGATTCAAACAGGACAGACACAGGAAGAAGGAGAGATAGAAGAAGGAGATAATTTAATGGAGATAGGGGGAGAGCAGGATCGAACCATGGTTGAAATAGAGATAGAAGCAACTGCAGGTGAAAATGAACAGGAAGAACAGGTAGTACAGGAAAGACCAAGAGAAGAGCCCCAACCTGATATGTTCAGGATGATACAAAGTCTCATGATGAATATGAGTAAAGATATTAATAAGAAATTTGATCAACAAAAAGAAGAAATTAAAGATATAAAAAAAAATATAAAAGAAGATAATTTGAAGATGAGAAAAGATATAGATAAGAAATTTGAGGAAATAAAAGAAGATAATAAGAAATTTAGAAGTGAAATGAAAATTATAAAGGAAGACAATTTGAAGACCAGAGAAGAAGTTAAAATAATTAAAAAGGAATGTGACAAGAAAATAGAACAGCAAAACAAGAAATTGAGAACGGAAATCCAGGAGACAGCAATTGAAATTAAAGGGGAAATAGAAAAAGGTATAGAAATTAAGATAAAAGAAGTAAGTAAATCAATTAAAGAAAATTTACCGGAGGAAATAGAACGTGAAGTCAATAAACATACTGATGTCATAAAAAAAGATATCGGACAAATACGATTACAAGAGCAAATTTATGAAGAGGTAGTGGACAATTTAAAAATTAACTTAGGAAAAGAATTTGAAAGACTAGAGGGAGAAGTAGAAAAACAAAAAAGAGTTTGTAGTAACAATCAAGAGTTAACCCAGTATAAATTAAATAAGGAAATGGAAGATATGCAAAAGAAGTTACAAGAAATTATGGATAATAATGTCAGAGGAAATATGGTGGGAGTTCTTCCTAACATGATATCACACTACAACAATACCGGAATTAAATTTGATGGAAACATTAATCATATACATCCAAAAGTATTTGTGAATATAATAAAAAGTAAAACAAAACATATTAGTGATTTCTTGGAGAAAAAACTGTTGATCCGTGATATGTTAACAGGACATCCGTTACTATGGTTCTGCAATAAAGAAAATCAAATGTCGTCAATAGAAGATTTCGAAGAGCAATTTTGTAATTATTTCTTGGGAAAGATAAAACAAGCGCTCCGAGAAAAATTGTTTATTTGTAAATACCAAGAAAGGGGGAAGAAATTTAAATCTATAATAGGTATTAGGTATATTTGGAAATATCAGGAAAGAGGCAAGATATTTAGGTGTATCGGAAAATTAAATGTATAGGAAATATATTAAATAAGGGGGAACAAGTTTAAAAGTAGAAAAATTAAGTTATATTTGAATGAATGTTAGAAAGGGGGAAGGAATTTGAGATTAACAGAATTTTACAAATTAAAAAAAATTCATAAAGAAGAGGGGTAGATGATATTAATAGCAAAGTTTTGTAAATAATAGTATTAAGATGTAAATATCAAATTAAGATTCAATGGTTTTATTAAAAAAAGGTTTATACAATCTGTGCAAATAATATTAATTGAGGCTAAAGTTTTTGTAAAATGAGTGTTTATTTATATAAAAAAAATAGATTAAAATTATAATTTTTAATCCAACATCAATGAAATGTTTGATGTAAAAATTTTAATTGGGGGATTTGAGATGATATTAGTTACTATGTTATATTAAATAAGATGTAGAAGGAAAATCTAATGGAAAGTAGAGAAAGGAGATTTTCTTATTTCGAGTCAGAGCGCAAAATTAGTAACATTGGGATTGATTATCATCATCTTCTTCATAATTCCTAAAAAAGAAAAAAGAAAATAGAATAATAAGAAAAAAAATACAAATACATTTCAAAGATTTTTATTTAAAGATTCAAAAATGATTAATCTACATTATATAAAGTTTTGATAATTATGAAATTGATAAATGGGTAAAGTAGATAATTAAAAGTTTATAAAATTGCCAATACGTTAGTAATCAAACATTAATTTTAAATGAATTAGGGGTGTAAGTAAATGAGAAAATTAAATTATAAAAAAAAAAGACATCACAAATAGTTGAAATACATGTTAAAACTTCTACTTACTTTTAAATAATACGTATTTACCAACCATATTCTAATTTATTAATAGTTCAAATGCCAAATGAAATATTCTGAAAAAGAGAAAATTATTAGTTTGTAGTGCTAGTAAATTTCATAAGAATATAAAAAAGAATGATCATTGTTTTAAATTGTAATATTGAATCAAGAATTAGATTTTGTTAAAAATTTTATTTGAATAAGAAATTAGTAGGCGATTAGATGGAAAAGATGTATAGATTTAAGTTTGTTGAATTTGTCAATTGTTTTTTTGTTGATTTGGGAGAAGGTCTCTTGTTTTCGACCTTCTGAAGAGGAAGGATGTAAAAAGTTTCGATGAAGATTTTTGTAAAAATTATGATGTTAAAAGAAAGTTAAAAGGAGATTAGTAAGATTTATATTATAAATAATTAGTTAAGAAGTTTGTAGAAGATATGTCACTTGTTTTCTGGTTGTTGAAAGAGAAGTTGTATTAAAAATTTGCTCCGTAGAAATTTTGAGTTTTTTTTGAAAGTATTGAGAATAGAAAGTATTAAAACAGTTTAAAGTATCAAGATTATTCCAAGGTAACCAGAGAGAGCAATTGGTAAGAGAAATTTATATGATTTTATGAAGAAATAGATATTTCAATTTATGGGGCTGAGCACTTTATGGTATAACTGTATTTTAATTGAGTTAAAGAAGATTAAATTAATATTCAACAAGAAAGAAAGTCATAATTACACTTACCAGAGAAGATAGTAGTCATCCATCGCTTGGTTTTGAAGAGGAAGTGATTATTTGATCTTCATAAAGTTTCCTGAAATCTTTGCTGTATTGGAGGAAGAAAGTAGATTGTCCTAAGAACAGAATCCTGATTCCAGAAGAGGAGAGAAGCTTCACACAAATGGTAACAACTTTGCACTCGTTATAATAAAGAGTTTTATATGTGTTTGATTTATGAAATTTTGATGAACATTTTTATTTCACTGTTTTATGTATTCAACTAAATTATTATTATTATTATTCACCTTTTGATAAATTTAATCCAAATTGTTCAGTAACTCAAGTCAGAATACTTCATTTTATATATATTTGATGCATATTTTGGTTTATCAACGGTATCTTTGAAGTTTGACACATTTTGAATTAGAAAGGTTAGAAATTTATATGCAATTCATGCCTAGAAAATATTATTGGTCTAGGATATTGCGGTTATACAGTCATTTTATTGCAAATTTGTGTATTAATTGATTTAGAATCTAGTTTGGTTGAATATTTGAACTCTGACCTTGACATAAGGGAATAGCCGGTAGCATATTTAATTAATCATATTGGAATATAATTACACTGAGTTAATTCTTACCTATTCACTATTTATATTTAAAATTTAAAAGTAATTAAAGGTAAGGAATATTTTATAACATAGTGATTGATATTATCAAAACATATTATTATTATTATTCATACATGTTATAATATATATATATATATATATATATATATATATATATATATAACACAAAAGGGTGCCAAGTATGCGTACCTATAACAAACGAAAGGGGGAAAATTAATGGGCATGTACGCAAAAAGGATCATAGGGTCACGAATAGGGAATGGTAACCGCAGACATGCATGTTTCTGGCTCGTTAGCCGTCATCAGTGCGGCATAACCAAGTAAGGTCTTGCACTTGGCCAGCAAAAGTGCATGTTTCCCTACCATCCTTTGCTCCCAAGTACTCAACACTTTTGCTGGCCAAGTGCAATACCTTACTTGGTTATGCCGCACTGATGACGGCTAACGAGCCAGAAACATGCATGTCTGCGGTTACCATTCCCTATTCGTGACCCTATGATCCTTTTTGCGTACATGCCCATTAATTTTCCCCCTTTCGTTCGTATATATATATATATATATATATATATATATATATATATATACACAATTATTTACTCATTTGGAGAGGAATGTTTCTTAACAACCATTCCACAAAATTAGACACTCTAGGCACAAAAATTATTATTATTATTTAAATTTAAATGATTAGGGTTTTTTTTAGATTAATTTGAATAAATGAATTTATTTACCTCTGCTTATGCAAAACTAGCACTGCATATTCCAACTACCAAAAACAGAATCACACGCATTTTAGTTGGATGCGTTAGGAATCATAAATTACTTTTTTGGTCCTCCGTCCAGAAACAATACTATTAATTACTTCAAAATCGTCCGGAAAATGGCATTTTCCGGCCTAGGCCGGCAAAGTAGCTTTTAGATTATCTAAAGAGATGGCGCTATGAGTCTAAATATTAAGTCATCAAAAATACATAATGAATAATACAAATTTTAATTAAATTTATTTAAAAACAGCGTATAATATACTAAACTTACCTATAACTTTTTCTAAAGATAAGCAGGATTCTAATTAACATTTAATTTCTCTCACAACTTGTATTATAAAATTTGACATTTATGTCAATTTATGATTAGTTCATTGTCTCATCTTTGTATAAACATCTAATCTTGTATGTCACATAGTAAAAAGTTTTTGAACTTGTTGTGTTTGCAACATATGTTAATTAAAACACTAATAACTACTAAACCCGTATATCAAGTATCAAACAAGTAATTATACAAATATAAATACTATAATATTAACATCACGTCATACCAGCTGACGGTTGTCTTCTAGTCACTGGTCTTAGTATAGGCAGCACAAACGGTCAACTGTTGAACATAACAGAACTTTTGAAAATATTAAAAATTAGTCGGACCAAAAAATAGTGTGTGTTACACGTCCGGAAAATATTTTGCAAGTGCTCGTATTGTTTCGCCTCGGTGCTATGCACCTCGGCTACACAACTTTACTCGCTCTTGCAAAATGTCATTTTCCGTCCTTGTGTCACAAATAACTATTCATTATACCTACTTATATAAATTGTATAAAAAAAAATTAATACAATATATGTTAAAAATTACCAAGTAGAGAATAATCTGAAGTTATCTTAATGCTGTAAATATCTATCATTAATGTCTTATACTAAAAAAATGATTAAAGCCAGAAATAATATAATAAATTACTTTATAGAGCTATCGATTTCAAAGAGTTATCAATATTTGTTCGATTGAAAAACATGGAAAAATACTGTTTAATAAACAGTTTAAAGTTGTAAATAAATATTAATATGTTTTAATAAATTTAGATTAATTAAAAAATATATATAAAAAGAAATTTTCATGTATTTAAAATATACAGAATGAAAGAGAGAAGAATATTAGAAGGAGCGTTAATTTATTTAAATGTTGAAGCAACGAAATAGGTGGAAGTTCCGTTACACATTTTATGTGACCTTTTTTTAATCGCAACAGCTCTCCTAAACCTAACTTCGCCGTTTATGTTACCTGTAAAATATAAGTCTTTTAATGTATTTAACTCTCCCCTCTCCATGTGAATTTTTATCAATGATTATATTTATAAAATAAATTAAGTTTTTCTTAACTCACGTTCATTATTTTTTTATCTAAACACGACCAAAGTATGTAAAAAATTACAAAATGGTTTCCGTCTATTTTTAACTATACCAAAGAAAAACCAGCACATTTGCTCAAGATTAATCAGATGGATGGTAAAAAATTGTACTTTAGCTGTTGTTAAGAACTAACTAATTTTTCCTATTGAAATTTATAAAACAATAGTGATTCCCTCAAAATATGTCTTAACCACCTATAGTCTTAGCTCTAAAATTAGCGAAGTTTCGTTTACTTATTGCCAGAAAAAAAGAGACTGACTCTCGTGAACGTTGGATTCTTAACTAGAAGCTATATTGGTTCTCTATTTAACTAAAAACAAACAAAAAGAGCTTTGAAAATTCTATTTACGATGATTTTTCACCGGAGAATTTTCGTCTGAAAAAGGGGTTCTTTTTTTTAAAAAGCTCAACGTCAAACATTTTTTATAGTTTTCTTTTGAAAATTTTTTTGTTCATTTATAATATACTAGTTGTACTCGCAACGTCGTTCGCGTGGCGTGTGATTGTTGTATAAAAATTTCCTACCCCACCCCATTTAAGGAATGGAAGAGAAATTTTTATACACCAGATGTTAAGTTGAAAGAAGACAAATACATCTGTGAAAACCGCATTCGATTCGGATTAGTAGTTTTCATGTGATGCCCGCACAACCATACAGACAGACAGACAAAAAAAATATAACCACATTTTTGGGTTCTATTTCGATGTACCCGCGACGTCATTCGCGTGGCGTGTTGATTTTTGTATAAAAATTGCTTTAATCACCCCGTTAAAGGGGTGGGGGGAAGAAAGTTTTATACACCAGATGTTAAGTTGAAAGAAGACAAATACGTCTTTGAAAACCGCATTCGAATAGGATCAGTAGTTTTCATGTGATGCGCGCACAAACATATACATTTCTACAGTTTTATTATATGTATGGATAAAGGTATCTTTTCACCAAGATTCATAATAATTCATTAATTTTTACAAAAATGAAAAAAGAAAAACAAAAATTTTGTTATTTTTTGGAAAATTTGCAAATTTATCGATAATTTTGAGGTTATGTTGACAAGTACCCTTAACAAAAATTACAGATCTTTTTATTACCTACAACTTTGGTGTTGAACATTTTTGTCTCCGGCATAAAATTTTCTCAGAAAACGCGACCAAACTATTGCCCCTGGATTTTTTTCACTTAACCCTTCCTCCCTAAGTCAGTCCCCAAGGTCCGTGGGTTTATTTTTTTTACTCCAACCATTTCCCGTTGGGCTAGTCCAGGTATTAATTTTTCCGTGCTAAAATTTGGTTTGTCCGGACTAATTGTTGAAATTTTCTCAGAAAACGCGACCAAACTATTGCCCCTGGATTTTTTTCACTTAACCCTCCCTGCCTAAGTCAGTCCCCAAGGTCCATGGGTTTATTTTTTTTTGCTCCAACCATTTCCCGTTGGGCTAGTCCAGGTATTAATTTTTCCGTGCTAAAATTTAGTTTGTCCGGACTAATTGTTGAAATTCAATTTATGATCATAAAAATAAAACATTTAAAAATACTCATACTTATTTTAGATTCTCTGAAAGGATCTTTATACATCAATTGATCGAGGTATTAATAAAGTCAATAATTTATTTAAAAAATAGATTATTGTTTAACTAAAGTTATTGATTAATAATTTAATCACAATAGATAATAAAGTACTTATAATTTATCTACGACATATAGCAATAAAATAATTAGGAGATCTTAATTCCTCTTAATAGTTTTGGTTTCTTAAATAATACAAAGGGGAAATACATATTTAAAATATATATATATATATTATATATATATATATATATATATATATATATATATATATATATATATATATATATATATATGGTTATTCCTCTTAGCTCCAGCTTTCGGGTATGGGTTCCTTCTTCTTGTTAATCGATGATTAAACTCAATTAATTTTTATTTAATTCAATATTTTAATATTAACTTTTCTTTAAAATACAAATGACAAATCCTATTTATATCTATCAAATTCAAATCAATCACCAAAAATTCTTAAACCCCCCGTTTCCATAATACTTTTCTATTTATATCAATTCTAAAAACAATAGTCACTGGTCTATGTCGTCACACTTTACAGTAAGATATTTTATTTACATATAGACACAGTGATACCATAACAATATATAACTTTAAATCCAGAATTAATTATTAAAATTATATATCTATTAATAATATCTGTTAACTTTAGTATCTTCAAATTTATATTACAACATTTATTTAAAAACTACTTCCCCGTGAACTTTGTATCGCCTAACACATTTTTCTCATTTACTACTTTTCAAATTCATACGATTTTGTCTCCTTTTTTATGCTTTCAATGCTTTTTTTGGTTTTATCATTCTTATCATATTTTGTAATTTTGTAATTTATCGATTAGATTTTTACTGCGCCACCTTTAGGTGGCGTCATAGTACTTAATTAATTAAGTTCGACCGGTTTAAATATATGAGATACTAACTACGCCACCTTACGGTGGCGTCATAGTATTTTATTAAGTAATTAAGTAAGAACTGCTCGTTTGAATATTTGACGGTGGTGCCTTACTACTTAGTGTAGAAAGATTTGCTTCTTTATATACATATCAACTGCGCCATATTAGGAATTCATTGAACATTTTCTCTACTAAATTTTTCCCTTCTTCCTTCCATAGCATTCATCTCATAACGGTGATTCCTATTACTATTCATATTTCCATTACTTCTATCCCCTCTTTAATAATTTTTCACCATTCTTATGAAAATTTTTGATTGTGTTTTATTGATATTCCCATTAAATTTATGTTTAATTTTAATCATTCCCATATTACTTTGATATGTATTTATGTTTTTTTTACTATATCCTCTATTAACATTTTATGTTCTTTTTCTTGTACTAGTTTAATTCCTTCTGCTTTTTCTTTCATCACATTTTTCTTCTTAACTGTATCTTACATTTCTTCTTATATATTTTTCTTTTTTCTTGTTTTATAGTATTTTAATTAATTTTTTTATTCGTATTAGCCTTGATTTATTTTATTTCATATTTGCATTCCTTTTAATAATTGTTTTCATTTTTGTCAACGTATTTTTCGAGATCACATACGAGATAATTCAAGGAATCTTTTATGCTATGTAATCCCTTATATGCTGTAAATAACAAATTTTTAATTTTATCGAAATAATAAAAAAACATGAATTAAAAAAGATATTGTTTATTTACACCTGATATAATACTAACAGGAAGAAGGATTTTAAAATATCTTAGATATTGCATTATCTGAAGAATTTTCGTAGAAAAATAGTATTTTAAAATTTCTTATAAAAATAATAAAATCTTACAATCTTGCTAGAGATTAAAAATACATCATGAATTTCATCCGATCATCATAAATCATCAATATTTGTCCACTGCAGGACATAGGCCTCTTTGGTTTGCTTTTACTCTTCTCTATTTTGTGCCTTCTGTGTCCAGTTGGTATGACTACATTTAATGTCATCTGACTATCGAATTGGTGGTCGTCCTCTCGTTCGGTATGCGTCCTGCCTAGGCCTCCAGTCCACAATCCGCTTGGTCCATCTGTTGTCCTGGATTCTCGCAATTTGTCCTGCCCAGCTCCATTTCAGGTTTGTTATTCTCTCTACTCCATCATTCACTTTTGTTCTTCTGCGAAGTTCAGTGTTATGTGGTCTTTTAGGGTCAATCCCAGCATTGACCTTTTCATTGATCGTTGTGCTACTTTAATTTTCTGAGTAACCTTACTTGTAAGTATCAACTTCTCGGCGCCATAAGTTAAAACAGGTAGAACACATTGTTTGAAAACTTTTTTCTTTAGACAAAACGGTAAATCTGATTTAAATATATGTCGGAGATTTCCAAATGCGGTCCATGTCAGCACTATTCGTCTGATTAATTTACGCGTTTGGTTGTCCGCAGGAAAGAGTTGTATTCCCATTCATGTGGACTCTTACCGTGGACAGCTTACTCTGGCAATTGACTGAACTAGGTATACCTTGTCAAGGGTATTCCGATGACAGTACTGTGATTCGGAGATATTTAATATCAATCCCACCCAGACCACTATAGCAGTCTTTTCAAGGAAAAAGAAACCTAATTTAAAAACCTTCAAGGTATCGTTGAGCGGAAAACGGAGACTAAATATCTAGGGATAACCGTGGATAACAGGTAACTCTGGAACAAACATAAAATGAAATAATTTACAAAGCTACAAAAGCCTTTATGGTGCGCAGAAACATTGCAGGAAAGAATTGGGATTGTAACCCAAAGACAGAGCAATAGTGAGACCAATCATCACTTATAAGGCAGTAGCTTGGGGCATAACAGCTAATCTGACTATTACGAGGAAACACCTCTCGAAGATTCAGAGACTAGCCTGTGCATGCAACACTGGGACAATGAGAACATACTTCTCTGTGTCATAAGATGCTACTTTAAATAGCTCTATAGGATCTCTTTTATAACATCTTGAGAGACTTCTTCAACGAGTTGAGGAACTCTTTTGTAAAAACTTATCATTTACTTCATTTCTTTAAGATGCTACTTTAAATAGCTCTACAGGATCTCTTCTATAACATGTTCAGAGACTAAGCCAAAATGCCATAAAATAGTATACGAATGGCTCCAAATCAGATAAAGGAACAGAAGCAGGGGTTTTTGGACCTAGAGCCAAATACTCAGGAAGCCTGGGAGCATACCCAAGCATCTTTTAAGCAAAAATCCGTGCCACTGAAAGATATTTAGAATTTAATATTGAAAGAAACTATCGTAAACATAATATTGTAAGCATGTCAGATAATCAATCAGCCATCAAAGCCATCAGTTCAAAGATGGTCTGTGAATGCCTAGGAAAACTAAATGAACTAGGAAAAAAATAACACAGTTATCCTTTTATGGGTTTCAGGACACATAGGAATAGAAGCAAAAAACAGCAGATAAGCTGGCAAAAGAAGAAGCTCAAACCCCATACTTGGGACCAGAACCATCTTGTGGAATCAGCAGTAGTACAATCTTAGAAATATTGAGGAAAGAAGTGGATAGAGAAAAATCGAAGTACTGAAATGATCTAAAAAGACTAAAACAATCGAAAACGCTCCTGGGAAACTACAACCAGAAGAGATCTTTCAAGTGTCTAAACCTTTGTAAATAGAACCTCCGTGTTATTATTAACCGGGAACTGCCGATTAAGAGGACATTTGAAGAAACTAGGATTGGTAGATGAAGCAAAGTGCAGATTCTGTGAGGTAGAGGAAGAAATCTCAATACGCATACTCTCAGAATGCATTACGTTACGTAATTCAACGGTCAGATACCTAGGGTCATACGAAATAGAAGGGAAAACCAACGATATCTTAACTTTCTAAAAAAGATAGGACTAGAACTATAAATTGGGGAAACATCAGGAACATAGGAAGAAAAGGGGTACACAATAGATATTATAAGTCGCAGGTGTATCTGTTACCCCTAATTTTCTCATACATACATACATACCTACATACAACGTATTCACTGTACAAAAAATTTTAAAGAGAAAATATTTATTTTGTGTTTGGTAAAGGTGCTGAGTCAGAGTCAGAAATTTCTATGATTTTTCATCAGAATCTGAAATTAATGCAAACTATCAAAATCAAAGTGCGCATGCGAAGTTAACGGCGACAAGTCAATGATTTATACCGCAAACAAATTTTATTTATATTAAATTACTAGTTGTACTCGCAACGTAGTTCGCGTGGCATGTGATTGTTCTATAAAAATTTCTTACCCCACCCCATTTAAGGAATGGGAGAGAAATTTTTATACACCAGATGTTAAGTTGAAGGAAGACAAATACATCTGTGAAAACCGCATTCGAATCAGATCAGTAGTTTTCAGGTGATGCGCGCACAAACATACAGACAGACAGACAGACAAAAAAATCTAACCACATTTTTGGGTTCTATTTCGATGTACCCGCGACGTCGTTGGCGTGGCGTGTTGATTTTTGTATAAACATTTCTTTCCTCGCCCCGTTAAAGGGGGCGGAGAGAAAGTTTTATACACCAGATGTTAAGTTGAAAGAAGACAAATACGTCTTTGAAAACCACATTCGAATAGGATCAGTAGTTTTCATGTGATGCGCGCACAAACATATACATTCCTACAGTTTTATTATATGTAAGTATAGATAGATATTATGGTTATATTCAAGTGGCAAATATTGTTAAACAAAATAATTCAAAACTTGTTTTAGTCACTATTTGAACCAAAGATTTCTTTAAAAAGTTGGTTTTCATCGGAATCCAAACAGTTTTATTGTAAAAAGGGCGATTTTTGATGTTTCTCAATAAAGAATGTGATGTTTCTTTTATCGTTTGAAACAATAAAATATTTGATATTTTTTTACTATTT
Organism: Altica lythri; assembly: GCA_964028335.1. Lineage (NCBI taxonomy): Eukaryota > Metazoa > Arthropoda > Insecta > Coleoptera > Chrysomelidae > Altica > Altica lythri. The sequence goes on from OZ034802.1 coordinate 78,388,849, forward strand.
TCTTGAAATTTTGAATAAATCTTTCTTTAAATTTCATAATATAATATCTTCACTGATCTTGTACCTATATAAAATTTTCTATCAAATTTGGAGTTCAAATTTCAAATGTAATAAATCAATCCAACTGTTTTTTTCCATTAATTATTAAATTCTTAATAATTATAATTGTTAAAAGTTTAAAGGATAAAAAATTATCTGTTATAAATCAATTTTCGGTAATGTGATTGACAAATATCAAAATCCTTTATACTTAAAAGACTATTACAAATAATTATAACAATTATTAATTGCTTAAATTTTGTGTGTAAGGGAAAAAGACAATAATCTATACATCTATATCTATACATATAATAAAACTGTAGAAATGTATATGTTTGTGCGCGCATCACATGAAAACTACTGCTTCTACTTGAATGCGGTTTTCAAAGATGTATGTATTTGTCTTCTTTCAACTTAACATCTGGTGTATAAAACTTTCTCTCCCATTCCTTAAATGGGGTGGGGTAAGAAATTTTTATAGAACAAACACATGCCACGCGAACTACGTTGCGAGTACAACTAGTAATTTAATATAAATAATAATTATATAAAATAAATGAGATCAAAACACAGAAAATCAGATTTTTATCAAGTAAAATCTGTACTCGCTCTGAGCACATAAAAATGCTGGGGATAGTGTTGGATTCCAGCCTAAATTGAGCCAAACATATTGAAGGTCTTTACTCAAGGCTGATTAGTCAGATTTTTGGGATGAGAGAACCTAGATAATAATGTTTTTGTAATGACACTTTAATAACTGTTTATTTTGCCCTGGTTCATAGCCATTGGAGTAATATTCCTGAAAAGAAATCATCATGCATAGAAAACATTTTGCTTCCAGAAGGCAGCTGTGCGGATCATCGTGAAAGTGAATATTACACCTAATGCAAATCTTTATTTAGGAATCACCCTGTAAACATTGAGGGAGGTTTATCAGTGATGGAGTGTTTTTTTTAGGCATTCTGATACACATAATTTACAATACACTTAACGCGGATAACTTGTTGCCTCATAGATCAAGAATTTGTTTGAGTGGAATCAATAAATTAAATTTAAACTTATATAACTTGTCTGTAAGATATTTCAGGGATAAGTTCATAACAGACATGAGTTCGAGAAGGTTTCATGTACTGGCAACGCAATTTCTTTTAGACCATTACTTCTACAGTGTACATAAAAATTGTTTTTTTAAAAATTATTTGTTGTATTGTTGTGAATATTAATCTTGTATTTTATGTTTGTACATATATGAAAAACAAATCAATAAATTTTATATCTATCTATCTGATACTCATATTAACCAAATGGTTAATTCTGCGTACCGTGTATATGGAATTATATAAAGAAATTGTAAAAACTTCAGAAATAACTCAGCTTTAACATTGCTCTATTTTAGCATTGTTAGATGAAAATTAGAATTTTGATCTTTAATTTGAAACTCTATATATTTTCAGTACACCATTTTAATTGAGAAAGTTCAAAAAAGAGTCCTGAAGTTTTTACAATTTCACATTGGTGGTGTGTATTCCAATAGAGGTGCTGATTACTATATTTTGTTAAGAGATTTTGATTTTACCTCCTTAGAGATACGTAGAATGCAGAATTCAGTTTTATATTTGTACAGTTTTATATTTGTACAGTACCATAAATTTCGTAGCTCTGAATTATTTATCAGATTGATTTTCTGGTTCCAAGACTAACTTCTAGACATAATACAACATTTTAATGTAAAAGAGCTAATGAAAAAATCTCCAATTGTAACAAGAAATAAATAATTAGTTCTAAAAATGCTAGCCGGTGTCTCCCCAAGTGGACCTCTACTCTAGCCTGGCACTTGACCACCACCCTCTCGACTCACACCCTACCGATTCCGATCGAGTCACCCCACGGACAATGACTACCCAGGATTTTAAATATAAAAAGGGCTCTAGCTCCCTCTAGTTCCAGTGTTGGAGAGGGTCCTCGAATCCAACACTCCTATAAACTTTCTTTCATCTACCTATCACCCTATTGTCTTGTCCTGTCCTATCTTGTTCTGTTCCCTGTCGCTTGAACTCTACAGGGAACAAACAGCGCATACTAGAGGACCTCCATACCCACTGGAATGGAGTACTCCAAAGAAGATCAAGAATTCCGAAATTCAAGATCTCCCTTACCACCCTAAGACTTCTCCAACCTGTAGACAGGGACTTTCTTGAAGACCTAGAAGCCCTCCTTGACAAACCCCTCTCTCCTACAGATAGATGGTTGATAATATATATATATATATATATATATATGATGTATGGACCACAACCACCACACTAAATACAAAAAAAAGAGCCCTTGACGAAGGTTTGTGTGGTTCCCTTCGTCTTTGCCAAATGGGAGGCATTACGACGGAGGATACCCGCCACACCGTCAATCTGCCAAACCCAACGTGAGTCACACTCACACACAAAAGAATGATGGCTTAGGCACGTTCAAGGAGCTTTGCAACCAGAAGACACTGGAGCTACAAAGGAAGCAACAACAACCTGCTATAAGTGGAGAAGTTTGTGAGAGCGGGGTTGACGACCGATGCTAACACCATCCAAACCTTCCCATCCACTTCCTGAAAAGGACTTAAGTCCTACAACAAGGTCCTTACATTCAACACACCCACCAACACCACATTCCTTTGAAGTTCCTCGAACTTTTTTCTTTCCCTCCAGTTCCCCAAAATCTTCAGATGGCTCTGGCTTCTATACCGTCAGGTTCTAAGATTTACTATATTTAATTAGCTTAGATTTAAGCATAGACCATGGCCTGTAGATGTAATACTTCTCTTATTAATTAAAAAAAAAGAGTGTGCGTGTAACCTTTACGCGCGATTGAAGTAAAACTTGTTGACGTACGTATCGGAAAATAAATATTTAATTACAATTCAATCATATTTATTGTCTATATACTTTACAAAAAATGAGATGTTATATTTATATTATTCATTAGAAATAGGAATTTGAAAGTTATCATTATTTTTTATATATGAAATAATAGGTTTATGATAACTAAAATGTGAAACATAGATTTTACTCTCTAAATACCAATAATGTATTTGAAACCGTTTGAAAATTTTGAAAATTTCATAAATAAATTTTGAAAATTTAAGCTCCTCCCATAGCTGAAATCACACCGTTACTTCCATCAGAATCTTCCGTTAGAATCTACCCCTAGTCGTGCCTAAAGAAGTTTTGCTTCAATAATAGGTAAACATTATTAAAAATATACACACATTACGTTTAGAATGTGTGATTTTGTAGCTGTATCTACCTTATTGTAATACAACACAACACAAGAGCCTTCGATAGTTAGATAACCATTTCATTTTGTAGCATTTTATAGCATATTCCATAAAATTTAAAATTCTGAGTTGAGTTTGTTTTCTTCAGTTCTACGAAGGATCTGTTATTGCTGGTAAAAGATCAGCCATCCTGACTAGTGGTTTTATGGCCTTTATAGCTACCTAACCAAACCTAAAATAAGTATAAGCAAGTGTTAAAACATTTCGAATATTATTATTTTATGAACAAAAACGTGCAACATGCTTCTTTACTTAACGTAAAGCTTCCCTATAAATAATTATTTACTATCATAATATGTATGTATATAAACTTATATTTATAATATACAAAGCCTTGATTGAGTCCCTTCTAAATTATGGCTTAAGAATCTGGGGAAGTGCTTGTACGTCTGCATTAAATAATACTGTAACAACTCAAAAATATGTCCTCAAAATAATATTAAAAAAACCTAAAAGATATCAATCAATTGATTGATTTAAAGAGAGTGAAATGCTTACATTAAAAGAACTATATTTCACAAAAATATTAAAATATATCCATTTTAACAATAAATACAAGAATCAAACTGAACATAATATTGTTACTAGAGCTATAACAAATCAAACTATAAATATAATAAGAATGGAATTTGCTTGCTGTCAAAGGCACATTGCATTTATCGGACCAAAACTATAGAATCTAGTACCTAGAGAAATTAAAGAAATAAATACAAAAAAGGTTTTTATTATTAACATAATCGAGGGTTAAAAAATAATATAGAAGAAATAGAAAACCACTTTTTGATTTTTTAAAGTGAATGACATTTAACCATGGTAAAAGACTCCACTTTTACCAAATTTATTAAAAAAAGAAATAAAATAAAAATACTAACAACATTCTGGTAGTGCTTTTTCTCTTTTTGTTGTTTCTTATATTATATTTTATATTTTTTTCTTAATAATTGAATTATGACTACCTATATGTTATATTTTTTAATATTTTCTCTGACTGTCATGGAATGTACAATGGATAGTATTTATAAGTAAAATTACAATCACCTCGACAAGCCACTACGTGGTTTAGAGGCTCTGTGTTGTTATATGTAAAATTTGTACAAAATTCTATGACTGTGATTATACGTTAATAAATAAATAAAAATAAAATAAATAATGAATGTCGCTGTCTCGCCGTTTTTTCATTTTCATTTTTCTTCAAATCTTTCTGGCGCTTATAATATGCCCTTTGACGGTCACAATTTCTTTTTCTTTTTAGCTCTTTAAGTCTATAAAACGAAATAGCTAGGTATAAATAATAGGTATAATTAGGTATAAATAGTGTAATTACACACCAAAAATAAAATTTATGCATATAGAGTACCTACCTACTCACTCATTTTCATTCAATATTTTTTCATCACTTTCTTCATTAATAAATCCACTTTGTTTATTCATATTTAAAACAAACACTTTATACACAAATTTAAACCATTTACCACCAATGTATTTTGGTTGACAAGATGACAAGCTGTCAATTCATACAATTACAGATTTAATTTTATTTAATATAGTAGGCAGAATCGTGTTAGGTATTTTGTATCAGGTTTTGTTTCCGGTACGCGGTTCATTAGAATGACGTCACGTCCGTTAGAATTACTGTGTTACTCCTAGTGCCGCTAAAGAAGTTTTACTTCAAAACAGTAAATATGGAAAAGTGAGCAAAAAATGACCTTTTATACCACGAATCGATCTAGAACAAATAGTTTAGAATCTATTAGACCTACATAGTTGCTACTTTTAAATATTTTACGTGTGTATTTTCCAAAAACACACCGATTCGTAGATAGAGAATTTTTCAACCACCAAAAGTTTTCTCATTCGGTTTTTCGATTGCAAACTTGGATTTACATACTCAACCATGACTTTATTAAAAATGCAGTTCCCTTACTCAGAAATACCCTTCCAACTTTTAAAGACCGTTGTGCTCCTCAATTTTTTGTTACCACCTTTTTTTTGGTACCCCGCTGGCATATAGTAATCGTTTAATATTTAAGATCAGTTCAAATATAGGTTGAAATTTAAATGCAGATAATTGGATTATGCAGTTGTAAAAGTGATAAGATGATTCCAGTCATAAATCAAATGCATTAGAAATGCATTATAATTTTTTTATAATCAATCTTATCAATAAGTATAAGTAGAGGATGCTTAATGGAAAAATGGCATTCTGAGAATTACACCTGTCGAAATAGAATTACATTTTTTGTAAAATGATTTCGACTAGTTCAATTTTTGTTATTTTTTTGTATCTTTTTGGTTTTTCTAGTGAAAGTAAGTTAAAATTAATAATATATTGAGTATAGTTAACAAAAATTCTGTAATTATAATATTTTGTTTATTATTAATTATGTAGATTTATAAATCTACTTTTTTGATTTTTTAATGTTCTAAATATATTCCACACTTTTCTTGCATTTACGACTTTTTTTTGCGATATTCTTGAGATTTTATGTTTGCTTTATTTCCACAATTTTCATATTCATCTCAATCACTTTCCATTTTTCAATATTTTGTTTAAAAAATCCTGAATCCTGAATCCTCCCAATTCTAACTAGAAAAATAAAAAAACTTGGCAACAGTTTTTACTATTCTCTATCTAAATCATTTCCATTTTTGTTTTTTGATCACTAAAACTGAACATTTATTTTGATTTTTATTTTACAGATCATCTAAATCATGGATTAAAATCATCGAATCCATGTCTTGCAGTAATAGGTAATTAAAATAATAATATTTTTTTAATTATATATATTCATTTTACAAGATTTTTCTTCAAACAACTATAACTTTTTTTTATATTTTTCACTTATTTGTTGAAAATAACGAGAAAATATGATAAAAATCACGAAACAAACCAAAAGTTGAAAACAAATACTTTTTAGCATGTCCTGCTGTCGACGGTTCCGATTCAGTGTATGCACAACTACCAGATCCAACAAAATTTTGTCAATGTTCAAATGGAGTACCATATGTACACCAATGTCCTGCATCTCTTCATTTTAATCCAAAAATTAATGTCTGCGATTGGCCTAGTCAAACAATTGAACCTGAATCACCAAATCCTGGGTCACCATGTTCATCAACAACAACGACAAATGGTGGTGGATGTAATTTTACGCCAACAACTACTACGACAACTGCTTCTACTACAACAACTTCAACTCCACAGTCTGGAGGTGGTTGTTCCACTACAACAGCTGCAAGTGAAGGTTGTACCCCCACTACAACCACATCTGCTTCACCTTCTTTAATAAACGATTGTATTGTATCTGGAGTCAGTAAGTACCTATACAAATTCATAAAAACACAATCAACTATATAATCTGCAGCAATATGATACTTTTACACAAATTTTAGTTAGGTATACATAACTTATTAATATTCTGAAAATTTAAATATTGGTATTGCTAAACATTAATAGATTCAATGTAACAAAAAAATGTGTGAAAAACGTTGGATAGTAATATATATATTTATACATATGTACATATCAATCTTGCAGTTTGTCCAGCGGTTGATGGTCCAGATTCAGTATATTTTCCTTTACCTGATTGTACCAAATTCTGTCAGTGTTCAAATGGTTTTCCATACCAACACAACTGTCCAACTGGACTACACTTTAATCCAACTCTAAATGTTTGTGATTGGCCTTCAAGTGCAGGATGCACTGGCGGTAGCAGCACATCAACTTCGCCAGCTATAAGCACTGAAGACACTACACCAACTACCACCACCACTGAACCATGTGATTCAGATAATGTTTGCATTCAAAACAATGTTGGTAAGATTTCATAAACATCTAAATAGGTTTTAATAAAAACACAAATTAATATTTTTTTATAGTTTGTCCTGCTGTGGATGGACCAGATTCTGTTTATGCACCTTTACCAAATTGCACCCAATTCTGTCAGTGTTCAAAGGGAGTTCCATATGTACACAACTGCCCAGATGGACTTCATTTTAATCCAATTTTAAATGTTTGTGATTGGCCACAAAATGCAGGATGCATTAGCAGTCCTTCAACTTCAGTAACTGCCACTCCAACTACAACTACCACTGAACCATGTGATTCAGATAATGTGTGCATTCATAACAACGTTGGTAAGATTTCATAAACATCTAAATAGATTTTAATAAAAATACAAATTAATATTTTTTTATAGTTTGTCCTGCTGTGGATGGACCAGATTCAGTTTATGCACCTTTACCAAATTGCACCCAATTCTGTCAGTGTTCAAACGGAGTTCCATATGTACACAACTGCCCAGATGGACTTCATTTTAATCCAATTTTAAATGTTTGTGATTGGCCACAAAATGCAGGATGCATTAGCAGCCCTTCCACTTCAGTAGCTACCACTCCAACTACAACTACCACTGAACCATGTGATTCAGATAATGTTTGCATTCAAAACAATGTTGGTAAGATTTCATAAACATCTAAATAGGTTTTAATAAAAACACAAATTAATATTTTTTTATAGTTTGTCCTGCTGTGGATGGACCAGATTCTGTTTATGCACCTTTACCAAATTGCACCCAATTCTGTCAGTGTTCAAACGGAGTTCCATATGTACAAAACTGCCCAGATGGACTTTATTTTAATCCAATTTTAAATGTTTGTGATTGGCCACAAAATGCAGGATGCATTAGCAGTCCTTCAACTTCAGTAACTGCCACTCCAACTACAACTACCACTGAACCATGTGATTCAGATAATGTGTGCATTCATAACAACGTTGGTAAGATTTCATAAACATCTAAATAGATTTTAATAAAAATACAAATTAATATTTTTTTATAGTTTGTCCTGCTGTGGATGGACCAGATTCAGTTTATGCACCTTTACCAAATTGCACCCAATTCTGTCAGTGTTCAAACGGAGTTCCATATGTACACAACTGCCCAGATGGACTTCATTTTAATCCAATTTTAAATGTTTGTGATTGGCCACAAAATGCAGGATGCATTAGCAGCCCTTCCACTTCAGTAGCTACCACTCCAACTACAACTACCACTGAACCATGTGATTCGGATAATGTTTGCATTCAAAACAACGTTGGTAAGATTTCATAAACATCTAAATAGGTTTTAATAAAAATACAAATTAATATTTTTTATAGTTTGTCCTGCCGTGGATGGACCAGATTCTGTTTATGCACCTTTACCAAACTGCACCCAATTCTGTCAGTGTTCAAACGGAGTTCCATATGTACACAACTGCCCAGATGGACTTCATTTCAATCCAATTTTAAATGTTTGTGATTGGCCACAAAATGCAGGATGCATTAGCAGTCCTTCAACTTCAGTAACTACCACTCCAACTACAACTACCACTGCACCATGTGATTCAGATAATGTTTGCATTCAAAACAACGTTGGTAAGATTTCATAAACATCTAAATAGGTTTTAATAAAAATACAAATTAATATTTTTTATAGTTTGTCCTGCCGTGGATGGACCAGATTCTGTTTATGCACCTTTACCAAACTGCACCCAATTCTGTCAGTGTTCAAACGGAGTTCCATATGTACACAACTGCCTAGATGGACTTCATTTCAATCCAATTTTAAATGTTTGTGATTGGCCACAAAATGCAGGATGCATAAGCAGCCCTTCAACTTTAGTAACTACCACTCCAACTACAACTACCACTGAACCATGTGATTCCGATAATGTTTGCATTCAAAACAACGTTGGTAAGATTTCATAAACTTTTAAATAGGTTTTAATAAAAATACAAATTAATGTTTGTTATAGTTTGTCCTGCTGTGGATGGACCAGATTCTGTTTATGCACCTTTACCAAATTGCACCCAATTCTGTCAGTGTTCAAACGGAGTTCCATATGTACACAACTGCCCAGATGGACTTCATTTTAATCCAATTTTAAATGTTTGTGATTGGCCACAAAATGCAGGATGCATTAGCAGCCCTTCCACTTCAGTAGCTACCACTCCAACTACAACTACCACTGAACCATGTGATTCGGATAATGTTTGCATTCAAAACAACGTTGGTAAGATTTCATAAACATCTAAATAGGTTTTAATAAAAATACAAATTAATATTTTTTATAGTTTGTCCTGCCGTGGATGGACAAGATTCTGTTTATGCACCTTTACCAAACTGCACCCAATTCTGTCAGTGTTCAAACGGAGTTCCATATGTTCACAACTGCCCACAGGGACTTCATTTTAATCCAGTTTTAAATGTTTGCGATTGGCCACAAAATGCAGGATGCAGTGGTAATAGCAGCACTGCTGCACCTTCATCCCCATCTAGTAGTGGGTGCTCGTCAACAACTACAGCAAATGGTGGATGTAATACAACTCCATCTCCAACTACCCCGACTTCAACAGCATCTGTTTCAAACGATTGTATTGATGCTGGCGTGTGTAAGTTAATTAAGTCATTAAATATGTATTTCAAGAACTACGCAGCCAATGAAGAAAATAAGTTAGTGGTTCTGATGTTATATAAATTTAGGCAGACTAAATTAGAACACCAGGAATATTATTAGTTAAACCATATTTTATCATAATTGCTCTAATCCAAATAGCATGAGAATAAATATTATTATAATTGTCGATAATGACCTTGTTGTTTTAAGTAGGTAATCCATTTTTAATAAGTGAAATTTTTTAGCATGCCCCTCTATTGATGGACCTGATTCTGTGTATGCACCATTACCAGATTGCACAAAGTTCTGTCAGTGTTCAAACGGACTTCCATATGTTCACAACTGCCCACAGGGACTTCATTTTAATCCAGTTTTAAATGTTTGTGATTGGCCACAAAATGCAGGATGCAGTGGTAATAGCAGCACTGCTGCAACTTTATCTCCATCTAGTGGTGGGTGTTCGTCAACAACTACAGCAAATGGTGGATGTAATACAACTCCATCTCCAACTACCCCTACTCCAACAGCATCTGTTTCAAACGATTGTATTGATGCTAGCGTGTGTAAGTACATTACGTCTTTAAATATGTATTGCAAGAACTACGCAGCCAATAAAAAAAAAAGAAGTCAGTGGTTCTGATGTTATATAAATTTAGGCAGACTAAATTAGAACACCAGAAATATTATTAGTTAAACCATATTTTATCATAATTCATAATTCTAATCCAAATAGCATGAGAATAAATATTATTATAATTGTCGATAATGACTTTGTTGTTTTAAGTAGGTAATCCATTTTTAATAAGTGAAATTTTTTAGCCTGCCCCTCTATTGATGGACCTGATTCTGTGTATGCACCATTACCAGATTGCACAAAGTTCTGTCAGTGTTCAAACGGACTTCCATATGTTCACAACTGCCCACAGGGACTTCATTTTAATCCAGTTTTAAATGTTTGCGATTGGCCACAAAATGCAGGATGCAGTGGTAATAGCAGCACTGCTGCAACTTCATCTCCATCTAGTGGCGGGTGTTCGTCAACAACTACAGCAAATGGTGGATGTAATACAACTCCATCTCCAACTACTGCTAAACCTTCATCACCATCTGGTGGTGGTTGTTCGTTAACAACTACATCAAGTGGAGGTTGTAATACAAATCCATCTTCAACTACCACTACACCTTCGACAACATCTGTTACAAACGATTGCTTTGATGCTGGCGTGTGTAAGTATATCAAGTCTTTTATTATATTGTATTGCAACAACTACGCAGCTAACAAGAAAAAAATAAGTCAGTTATTGTGAAGATTAAAATAGAACACCAGGAGGATTAATAGCTAACCCGAATAGCATTGGAATAGTTGCAATATCATCATAATAATTCCTAATTATTTAGTAACTAGACCTTTTTGTTGATTTTTTTTTAGCCTGCCCGCCTATTGATGGACCTGATTCTGTGTATGCCCCATTACCAGATTGCACAAAGTTCTGTCAGTGTTCAAACGGAGTTCCATATGTACACAACTGTCCACAGGGACTTCATTTTAATCCAGTTTTAAATGTTTGTGATTGGCCACAAAATGCAGGATGCAGTGGTATTTCCAATTAATAATTTATTCCCACAGCATTAATTGAACAATATTTTATATCGTAATTATATTAAGACAAATATAAATTTTAAATTATATTCTCTTATATTAATTAAACCTTTAAAAGCTCACACGTACAGTGAAACTTGGTTTAGTGGGACCTGGATAAGTGAGAAACCTCCATAACTGGAACTCATGCTGATGTCCCAACACTTTGGCACTGAATTACCTCTGTTAGTGGGACGAGGTAAACCTCTATATCTGGGATTTCTTCTTTCGATTTATCATCATAGTTACCTCTATAACTGAGACAGCGAGTAAATTTTATATGCATAAACCTCTTTAACTGAGAAAACATTGTTTGTTTACTCATTCTTATTCTACCCACCAATTCCACACGTAATTCCAAGTAGGTACGTAAGTATGTACAAATTTTGAGCTTTAATTACCTTCAGTTTTAGTTTCGCTTTACTATCATACAGATGTTTATCTGAAAAATGTCAAAACGAAAGCTACAATCGTTATCATTACGTGAAAAACTGAAGTTAATATCTGTTTATGAAAGTGGGAAGACACGCAAAGAAGTTTGTGCCGAATTTAATGTGCCAAAATCTACTCTTTGTAGAATAATTCAGAGTAAACATAAAATTGAATCACAATGTTCGAAAGGACAAGGAAAACTAAAACGTGTACGTTTATCAGAATATCCTGAACTTGAACAGTGTTTGCTAACATGGGTTAAGCTACTTCGTAACAAAAACGTTCCGGTATGTGGACCGATGATTAAAGAAAAGGCACAAGATTTCGCGCGAAGGCTCGATATTCATAATTTTTGTAGCAGCAATGGTTGGATGGAAGGGTTTAAGAAAAGAAATGATCGCACCTGTATAACTGAAATAACCTGTATTCTCACCTCTATTAATGGAACCCTCTGTAAATGAGACAGATCTTTATTTATACCTGTATATCTTAGACACTGGGTAAGTGGAATACTAGACGGAGAGCTGGCTACGAAAATTGAAAATGATAAGGTGCAGTAAAAATAATTATATAAAAACATTCATTATCTATTATATAGCGCGTAGTGTCCACTGCCAGAAGTCTCTCCCGAGGCGGAACGCGTGGGCGGGCGGCCAAACTTGTAAATTTTTGACATGAAAAAAATCATAAGGTGCAGTTTTGAAAATTTTATAGTTTTATAGTTTTTACCAATAGAAATAGTGTAAAACTATTGCCAGAAGTCTAGATCGAGGCTAAAATGTCGCCAGAAGTCATTAAAGTTGTAAATAAATTATTAAAAAAAAATGACAAGGTGCAGTTCTGGCGAATTTGGTTTTATATTATTTATTGTTAAAAAAAAGCAAAATGTAAATTGCCAGAAGTCTAACTGGTGGCTAAGTAAAGATAAGCTAATTAAATCTTTGCAAATTTTAGAACTGAAAATAGTGGTTCTTTAAATGGAATGACAAGGTGCAGTTCTGACAATCGTTATTTTATATTACTTATAGTTTAAAAAAGCAGTGTATGTAATGACAGAACCCCAAATAGTGGTTAACTATTTAAAAAAAATGGCCCTTGGTAAGCCAGGCGCATCAGTAGATTTATATCAATTGAATTAGTTATCCTTAATTACAAAAATTATAAATATAAAAAAAAATTCTTTCGCTTCTTTCTAAATCTTTCTTCTTGCGTTGTTCCTCTCTTTCTCTATATCTTCCTCTTCCTACTACTTTCGAACTCCTTCTTGCTGCTGCTTTTCTATTTATCTTTTACCTTTCTGCTCTCTTAAAATCTCCAACTCTCTGCTTTTCTGTACCTTCCAAGTTCTGGTTTCTTTTTCTATGTGCTTCTGCTTTATTTTTATTGTTGCTTTTTCTTCTTATTTACTGTTAAAATAACATTTCTTTGTATTATTTCAATAAATTTTTATTAATGACAACTATATTCAATTTCAATGATTATTTTTTGACGTTTCTTAAAACCAATGAAATGCTTCTTTATTTGTCACAAGGGTAAGTTTCAACCAATTATGTCATTATTACAGTGGGAATAAATCTCTTGTGATTATTGTCGGGAATAATCACTGTAGCTTTTATTTGCCTAGCAACTGTCAGATACTTGTCAAAATAATTACTTAATTGTGTCAACGCGAAATGGGTGAAAGTCATCGGTTTAGTTTGTGAATCAAAAAATAATCTTGTCAAATATAACTCAAGAGTTCCATAAATTAGAAAATAATTTGACAGATTTTGTTCAAACTTGTTGCCATTTGGCAATAGCCACTCGAGCCCTGCGGGCTCTCGTGACTATTGCCTGGCAACAAGTTTTCAAACAATCTGTCAAATTATTTTCAATTTATTCTCACTCTCTTGTTATATTATATATGACAATTTTTTCATCTTCATTCGTGACAATCTATTTTATAATAATCTCTTAACAACGTAACAACACAAAAAACAAAATAATTTTAGAAAAAACATCTAAATAAAAAAATACTTAATATAGACAACCAATTTACAAATAATGGATCACGTTCCAACATTTCATTGAAGGAACATGCTCCATGAAGAAACATCCATATCAATATATATATATATATATATATATATATATATATATATATATATATATATATATATATATGTATATAACTCGACCCTTATGTTTGTTTTTATGAACTATGATTCTACTTATCTTATTTAGAAATTACAATGATACAAAAAAACCTGATTTGATTAAAGAGTTGGTTGATAATTTACAGAAAATTCAAACGGAGCTTCCGAGATTATCCAACCTGTTTGTAGAATCGCCGGGCAGGAGCCTTATAAGTATTCCACGTGGATGTTCTACAGACTTATATGAATCTTTTGATTGATTTCGTTCATGTTCGTGGTTCGAATGTTACGTATATGGGCTCGATTTGGAAGCACCTCAGTAGTCTTTATTGAAATGCCACATACAACCTCAACTTAAAGTAGATTTGTGGATCTACATCATGGCGCTATTTACGTTGTTTGAAGAATATGGGCCGGTGGTGTAACCGTAATCCAATTTAATATAGTAAAGGGTTTAAGCTTTACACGCATAAAAATAAACTCTTGGAAAACAGGACTTTAACATATATATATATATATATATATATATATATATATATATATATATATATATATATATAAATAAAGAATATCTATATGATTTATAAACATATAATTGATAGAATCAATGAAAAAAGATATAGAGAGTGAAATGTCTACAGAGAAGTAGTAATATAAGGATATATTGACAAAAAAGGAATTTAAAAAAAAAAACAGCAAATAAATTGTAAAAAGTGCTAAAAGTAAGAAAAATAAATGTTAAAAAGTACTGAATTATGAAAAATAATTAGAAATAAAGAACTCGGAGATATCCATGGTGTCCAGAAAAGCTCCTGCCAAAATGAAACATACATACCTACTAGACGTTATTTGTTGTCGTTTAAACCTAAATGCTTCCTAAGGGAGCAAAGCTCTTTTAATTTCTTTTTTAAAATCTCAAGATAATCCCTTTTACATACAATATTGTTGTGGAGTTATTACAGTAACAAAAGTTACCAGAACCTGCTTATAGACCAGTCAACTGTGGGTAAAGCGTAATGTCAACAAACTAACTACATATTTAACTCATCTTATAAACGAAAAATTAAAAAGTAATGCGAAAAACAGGAAAAACAATTTCAGTTTTTAACAATAAAACTCACATATTTAGAAATATTTAAACAGATTTTGGTCAATGTCTAACCTAATTAGGCTATTAACCAATTATACTTGAAATTAATATGAATATCTACCTTAATTATTTTTTAATTTGTAGACAGTTATATAATGATAAACTAACAGTTAAAGATCAGCCATCGATCGAATTGGTTGTAAAGTCCTTTGAGTGTTCAGTTTGTAAAAAAAAAGTATTGTTATAAGTGTTTTTTTTTCTTTAGAGTGTCTACACTTGCCATTGAATCAAATGGACCCTTATTGTATAAAACAATGTAGCGTCCCTGGAGTCCACATGGTGATAAGGCAATTTCACTTGTTGATGGAACGGACCCAAATTGACAAGGAGGTGATCTCATTCGAGTATTATAATCTAAAGACCACTAACGAATACATTTATCTACTATTGCAAAACAAACTATTGCCAATGTTTTTTAAACTCTTGTCGAAAAAAAAACATGGACAGTTAGGAAGCAAGGAAGCCTTACATGAAACAGCGACTTTGATAAATAAAAAGCTATTCCACCAAGAAAAACAAGACGTTATAACAGTATTTCTCGGTAGGTTAATCGTGCAGATAAAGATCTTATTTGTCGCAAAGTGTATGCCTTGTACGAAGAACAAATTGTAGCCAAACTAAATATTGTAGTTGACAAACATCAAGTCGACTACACTGAAATTAAGTGCGGTAGAACAACTGTTTGGAAGGGCTTAAATACATAAAAGCAGATTATAGACAGGTAATTATTGAATCCTATCGTTTACGGATATGGCGAACGGAATATTTACACAAAATTAAACAGTATCGATTATTTATTTAGATAAAACGTGGATGATACTCACGGTACGGCACCTAAAGATTGGGTAATATTCAATCTTGCACAAAAAAAGCGCCTTCTAGTGGAAAAAGAATAACAATTTTCCATGATGAATCAGTAGATGGATGGGTTTCAAATGCCTTATCTCTATCAGCTAAAACCATCAGTGATTCATATCTCGATTACCATCATGACAACACAACTTCTGCTATATTTGAAGAGTGGTTTCAAAATAAGTTAATACCTTACACCTACACCCTACATCCCTCCTAATAGGATAATGCATTATATCAAAGTAGGCAATTAAATAAAATTCCAGTTAAAGCGATACGAAAGTAACAATACTGAACTACTTAGGTAAATGACAACGATATTTATTTTCACATAAATAATAGTATGAAGGACTTATTGAACATTTTAAAAAGTTTTATTTTAAAAAAAGGAATACTAAAAATCACACACTCACGAATAAATTTTTGAATCTCATAAATTTCCCGTTTATACCTACTTTTATAATACAGTAAAATTTATGATTTATACTTTTATGTTTTATATAAAATCTAATACAAAATTTAAAATCTAAAAGGGTACCTAGAGTTAAATAGCTTAAAAGTTGTTTACTTTAAATCTGTATTATTATTACTACTCCTATGTAACTTACTAAAAGTTTTAATTAAAGTGTTGATCACTCGAACGTAGCATGTAATCTGTAAATATTCTACATAATCACCATAATAACCTTAAGCAACTGGTTTGTAATTCCATTAACAATTCACCCCCAACCAGGCCCCAATTTGCTCCAACTATTTCGTTTGTATAACGCGCTGCAACTCTAACAAAGTTATAGTTACAGTCTAAGCTCTCGGACTTAGATTTAACGAAGGACAACTAGGTCTCTCCTCGATTCTTAACTGGTCCTAATTAATTAATAAAGGGTTGTGACTGTCGTGCAGTTTGTGGTAGAGGAAGGCCATTAAGGTATAATGGAATGAGACTTTCGTATTGTCTTAAACTCACTATAAACTAAGCACTTAGGTGATTGATGATAATATCTTAAATAATTAGTTATGGAATGGGTCATCTTTAAACTATTACGTGTTCTTGATATATTGTCACTGGGCTTTAAGTGTTTCACTAAATGTTAGTTTAATCGTGTGACTGTTTTAATCCGTAACTAATAGGTTTGTATGATATGTTAAAAACTCTACAAAGATTAATTAGTAATTAACTCTAAAATCAGCAACAGATTTGTGATGTTGGATGAGTATTTTCAGTAAAGTAGCTCACTTTTTGCGTTTCTTTGTAACATGATGACCGTACTGTATTTTTCACAAAACTAGGAGTGCATTTAACGTATGTCCTATATAAGTTTTGGGACAATTTATTTATTTTAAAGTTGGTTGGCCTGGTACCCAAGGCTAAAATCGGTTGATTCTTCTAGAATACAAATATTTCACACAGAACCGATAGTGAGGGCAGGAAATAGCATGTGTAAATCTTTTAAAAAGTAAAAGATAGCCAAGCATTTACTGTACAAAGGTCAGAGAGATTTGTGATAAGACCAAAAAAGCAGGTCAACGAAGAACCTGGCTCGTCAATACAGATTTTCTTAGGGTAGGATATCGTTGAAATTTAGAAAGAATGGTAAGAAAGAGACTTAAATAAAGTACATTAAATACTCTTTTGTACACCAAGATAGTAACAAATACACAATAAAAATATGATTATTTCAGATGAAGAAACTTTTTTCGCTTTAAGTAACTTTGAAATAACACGTAAACAAGGAATTTATACGAATAACGCACAGGAAGGTCTTGATCATGTTAAATACAATCATCGTTAAGCGAAATTTTTGGATAAAATCTTTCACTAGTGTGCCTTTTTTTAAGTTTTTGGGGAAAGAATATAGGGTGAAGCTTTAAATAGTCAGACTTATGTTGATAACTGCCTTTTCAAATTGCTTCAGTATGTCCATAAACATCCTGCTAATGACAATGTTATCTAAACTCTCCGTAAGCTCGTTTAATAGATTTTAAGGCTTTCCTGTATAAGAAGGTTTATCAAGGGGCTAGAAAGCCTAAGATAAATAACAATTCTATCTAAATATACACAGAAAAACTAAAAGATAAATTAAGTTCAATGTAGTACCACGAGAAAACCCGGTAGGCAAGAGTCATACCACCGTATATACACAAGAATAGTAGGATCACTCTCGCTATAACTGCTTCTATCCCGCTGAAGCTCTCGTTCTGCTTTTCGGTCTCCACTTTGATCTGCATCTTTGTCGCTCACCAGCATCGTTGCCAACCTACAATCGGTAGATTCATATAGAACAAAATGGCAGCAAATTAAAAAAAAAGTGTTTGTTTAGTAAAAAAAGATAAGTTTCATTAAAGATACAAAAAAGTTAATAATTCTAAACGAAAACTATACCGGTATATCAGTAGATCTACCGAAAAATGGGTAGAGTTGGCATCACTGCTTAGAAATTCTTACCAAGCTCTACAAAAAACGTCGACAAACTGAAACAAAATATAGGTCAAAGAACATCAAAAGCGGCGCGTAGGGTATTCTTATCTTATCTATATACGTTGATTATACCTTTCGTCTTTTGTTAGGTAAAATCTTATGGATATAGTATATCTTACAGAAAAGAAATATTTTTAATATAATAAAACGAGACAAAAGAATTTTTTATAATTCACGTTTACAAAGTTTCTATTTCGACACTAAAAACAGTATAGAAATAGATTCATTGTAACACTGTTTTTGGTAACTTTTTGTTTGGCACAATTGGTTGCACTGCACTGATTATCAACGAAAGATGTAAGAGTCCAGGTAGTAAATCAAGAAGTATGTTGTATTAACTACATTATCAGCGATATTGCGAAATTCAGAATATTTTATTCAAATTTGACAAACATTCAAATTTAAAATCATTAAAACTGTCAAGTGTCATAAGTGTCAAGATCGCCAACATAAATAAATATTTCGACAAACTCTTATTTTATTTATTTTTTTATACTTTTAAAAGTTCATTATAAAAAATAGTATGTAACACTCGAATTACAATGACGGTTTGTAGTACTCGTTCTTTGCGAAACTCACCACTTCGCAGTTTGTTTCACAAACTGCACTCGTACTACGAAACCTGTCAAACAATATGTGTTAGTACATTTTGATTTCGAGTCATATTTAAAAACATTTTAAGAAAATTAAACTTTCATTTTGTCTTTCTTTATTGATGTTTTTTATATTAAAAAGCAGTTTAAGTTTCGGAATAACAAAAATCGTATTAGGAGCTTAAAACAGAAATGCATTTCAGTAAATTGCCTTCTGCGTATAATTGCTCAAAATAGTTGTGTGTATTTACCTTCTTTAAAACCTGCTACTCAACTTGCGCAACATAATAATAAAAAATTGCGGTTTATACTTTGATTAATCATATTAATACGTGATAAAAACTTAAAAAAAAAATTGAACCACCCTTAAAAAAAGGAATTAAAAAGGCTGAAATAAAATCTTTTTTCTTAAAAAAATTGGAAGCAACTAGTCATCTGTTTTCGATTTCCTTGAAGCTACAGAAAAAGCAACATTTATAAAGGCCATTATTAATTTTTTACATAAGTCAGTCAATGAAAAAGTCATAAAGAGAAAATTATAAAAAAAAGAAGCATTAAAGAAACCAGAGGAAAAGTAAATCGAAAATGAAACAATATCGTGTTTGTTGATGTCGAACGTAATTATTTTTTTTAATTAAAATTTCACAAGAGGTCTAAAAAATCCTTTTAAAACATTATTTTAGAAGTTACTGTTAAAAATTAAATTCCTTTATACCTGAAATAGAATTTCACTTTTTTAAAACACATTTTAATCTTACATTTATTATCAACCTACAGAAAAAATTAATTCACTTAAATTGGTAAATAAATTATTTTTTAAGGTTAAGTATTTTTTGCTAGAAACCTTTAGGTCCTTAAATATCAGAAATGAGAAACCGTGTGGAACTCGAAAATGGGATCAGCTGATAGGAAAAAAAGGCTGGAGGAGTTCGCTTAGAAATTTTGTTACTCATATTTATGACGATTCTTTTGTCGCAGAATCTTTTTGGAAGTCAACAAAAATTTTTAATTTTAATCAGCAAAAAAAAATTATTTTATATAGAATACAGGTAGGAAAGCTTTTTACTATATTTTAAAGATATATACCAAATGCCATTCTTAAAAATGTTGGCTCATCAAAACAAAATTTTCGTATTATTATTTATATTTTTAAATGCCCTTTACGATTGTTGTTTTGTCGTTTTGTTAACACATCTAGATTATTTAATATTTTGTTGTTTGTAACAAATATTTGCAGGATTTTACTCTATCCCTACCACATTCGTAATAATAAAAGGTGGTAATTTTTGTTGACGCCTCTGACGCCTCAAAATGAAATTCTGTGTTTGCTGGTGTTAGTGAGACAATCATTTTGGTAGCTAACACACGGAATGTGTAACAAAATCAACAGATGTGCCAAAGCGACTAATGGAGACGATATTGTGCTGGCTTTTCACGGTATTGAGTCATGCGCAAAAAAGTATATGTGTAAATGAAACGTGTAGGTACGTATTATAAACTATCGGATTTTATTAAAAAATATGTATACCTACCATAACATTCTTGTCAAAAAGCAAGAGGATTTAAAAAAAAACAGATATCAACTAGAAATTAATTTATTAAATACTAGCTGTACTCGCGACGTCGTTCGCTTGGCGTGTTGATTGTTATATAAAAATTTCTCCACCGACCTCATTAAAGAAAACCGCATTTGAATAGGATCAGTAGTTTTAATGTGATGTGCGCACAAACATACAGACATAGAGATAAAAAAAATTATTATTTCTTAAATATCTTTAATGTACAGAATTTTCATTTCTATAGATTTATTATATGTATAGATTATTTTTCACGCCCCCGCATGCCCCTTTGTGGGTGGAATTTTTAAAAATCCGTTCACAATTGACCTCAAAATTATAAAAATAACTATTGTGCAAAGTTTTAAACCTGTAGGACTTATAAATTTTAATTTTATTTTCACGCCCCACGGTAGAATTTTGTAAAATCCATTCACAATTGACCTCAAAATTATAAAAATAACTATTGTGCAAAGTTTCAAACCTGTAGGACTCATAGATTTTAATTTTATTTTTTTTATTTTTCACGCTCCTGCAACCCCCCTGTTGGTGAAATTTTGTAAAATCCGTTGACAGTTGACCTCCAAATTATAAAACTAACTACTTTGAAAAGTTTTAAACCTGTAGGACTTATAGATTTTAAATTATAATTTTTTTTATTTTTCACGCCCCCGCAACTCCCCTTGTGGGTGAACTTTCGTAAAATCCGTTCACAGTTGACCTCCAAATTATAAAAATAAGATGATTTCTGTATAGTTTTAACCATTAAGGTTGCACACACGACGGAAGCTTAAAAAATAGAGTAACTTCTCCCGTTTACCCAACATTTCCCTTCACTGCTCTGCTCCTATTGATTGTAGCGTGATGAAAAGTGTACTATAACCAGCAAAGGAGTATGAAAAATGATTGTACCAAGTTTCGTTAAAATCCGTCCAGTAGTTTTATAGCGGTTATACAGACAGACAAAAATTTTACTGATTGCATTTTTGGCATCAGTATCGATCCCTAATCACCCCCTGATAGTTATTTTGGAAATATATTTTATGTACAGAATTGACCTCTCTACAGAGTTATTTTAAGTATAGATTTGCTTACAACATTAAAAAGACTTGTTGTTTGCTATTCAACTTGATAAAGCAACTAACTTCAATCATGAATTCCATTAAATTTGTTATTAGATTATGTAAGAGTATAATGTGTGAAGAATTACTGTTTTGAAAACTTATTGATGGAAGAACTACAGCCAACAAATTTTATTTCATCCTGTCCAGTAAATAAACTTCCCTATAATCAATTTGGCGCCGGTAAGTCGAACATTACGGTATCATGTACTGTAATGTGATGTGTTGCCTAGCAACTCTGCTCTGATTGCTTTAGGGAAGACAATTACTTCTGGCATTTAAAAACACTATAATAACTATAAAATCAAAATTTGACAGTAACTGACGCTTAAGGTAAGTTGACGTAACTAGTCAAGTCACGAACTATTTTTAAAATTTAAATGAATTTATTAATTTATAAAAACAGGATGAAATAAAATATAATACGATACATGGTCGTTAGGTGTTATTACAGTCCTCGTTTTCATTTCCAAACTCGGCTCCTAGGTCGCCTCGTCCGTAAACTAACTCGTACTGTAATAAGTCACCTACCGACCTTGTAACGTATAATACTAATTTAGGATTACAAATAATGTTATCATTGCGGCTAATTTACAAAGGAAAAATTGTGTTTGGATTTACACTGTCCGGTAAATACAACTGTTTGCAAGCGCTTGCGAAGAAAAAATCCTCAGATATTATTTGAACATCTTGCATGATTCAACGCGCAAGAGTCTAAGCACTGGTCTAAATATTGTTTTGGAAGTAGTTATTGAAGTAGTTAACTATTTAAAAAGTAGGCCATTAAAATTAATGAATTTCTCTTGCTTTTGTTTAGATTTGTGAAATGAACATAAATCTTTGTTGTTTTATTCTTCATCTAGAATCTAGATGATTATCACGTGGTAAGGTTGTTAAGCATATCAACGAACTGAGAAGTGAAGTAGCGGTATTTTTAAAGGAAAAAGGTATAAGCATTCGGCAGAATTCTGCGACAAGTTATTTTTAAAAATTGTAAAAATCTTAATCTTTAACTCCAAGAAAAAAAATTAAGTGTATTGGATTTGAGTAAAAACATTGAATCTTTGTGTAAAAAAATGCATTTAAGAAAAAACAAGTTAAATAATAGGTAACTGCTTTGATAGGTTTTCCACATTGTGTAGAAATATCCCAGATTTTCCAATTAAAGATAATCATAAAATCTAAAGATTAAAATAAGCTTTAACTAGAAAAAGAACTCAGAGTCGCCATTTTCAATGTGGAACTTAAATTACAAAACAAGCGCATGTCAGCCATTAGTTCTTGTAGTTCAATATTTGGCAACATTTTTTTTAAATCGGTTTTAATAGTTTTGTTTTTTAATTTACTGTGCCTCCTTACTTACTTAACATGCACCCCCTTGGGGCGCGCCCCATAGTTTGAGAACCGCTGCAATACTTACTTTTTGAATTTATAATATCGTAATCTTTTGATTAATGTTTTGAAGGTCTTATTTTAATAAGTATTATAAAATGCAATACAGTTTTCCTGGTTTTAATAACACAAATGTATTTCTGTTATTTCAAAGCTATATGTTAACTTCTATTAGAAATTGTAAGTGAAACCATTCTACGCTTGTGAACTTTTTAGGTAGACCGTACAAATGTAGTCGCAGGTGTTTGTCTCATTTGAAATGTATTTTAGAATAAACAGAATGCACAGTAATGTTATTGTAAATAATTCATCTGTGTTAAATCGACCTATAATTAATTACTGAAATAATAGTAACTGTAATCATTGTTTAATTATTGTTATTAAGCAGATATTACAATGAAAGAGGTTTTGTCAAATTAATAATGAAAATTATGGTAGTTTTAATGACCAACGATTTTCAATGAAGTCGCTTTTGATTAACATTGTAGCGTGTTAAAAAAACTCTGAGTATAAAATTTAATTTTTTATTTTTTTTCATAATTCTTCCTTACTTATTACCGCCCTGTACTCTCAACCTATTAGACGGTTGCACATCTCTAACGGTTTTCTGTTGCTAAGCGAGAGTATTGATCGGTGTATTAGCCAATAAGGTTCCGATGTTAACATCACATGAGGGGACGCGAAACAGAGCACCCTTGAGTACCGCCATTTCCTTATCAGTCTAGCTTGGGTCTTTGTGTGATCAAGTCGATATGTACAACCCCTAGATTCAAGTACCGGCAAATTTCCTTAAGATTTTTAAAGAATTACTTGCTATTTAGTGTTTCTAACTAAGTTAAAGTCAGTGAATGAGTGATGGAACCGCTCTGATGAAAAAGCTGTCGATTATTACCGAAGAATAACTAAATTCTACCGTATCGTATAAATTGGGTGTGGCCCCATGTAATTCTACTATCCAGGAATCAAACTGTAAGTTTTTTATATCATGACTATTGCTTAACTACCAGAAAAACAAGGGATGCCATTTATTTCTTTGGAATAAAAACTTATTTGTTATCCGCATAAATAATATCCAAGTGTGGGTAATTAACGTAAGAAGTGATCATAAACTCCATAGTGCTACCTGTTTTATAACAAAAAAAAACCGGTCCCTTTTCTTCAGACCCCAAAATTGTGAAAATTTGGACAAGTTTACCGAATACATGTTTCATTTATCAGTGAAAGAGTTGCGCAGAGTCTGATTTAATATTTTTGTAACACCTTTATGGTAAATTTTTGATTTCTTAATGTTTCTTATAACTTAATTGTCTTAATTTAAACTATAATATGGTACCCCATTCTTTACTCGAGTAAAAAATCTTTTAAGCTAAAAGTGATTTATTATTTTTTTTACATAACATTTTGATACTTTTAAATTTCTTTCACTTCACATTCTGCTTAAATGGTTACACAAAAATAACAATATAAAATTACTTAGCTGTTATTGGATGTGTAATATTATTTCTATATGTGATTAAACACTAGTGTGTTTCACTGTATTTTACCTTATTTAATTTGTTGATATTTTATATGTCTATTGTTTCGTTCATACGCCTGACTTATTACTACCCTCAGTAATAAATATTGTTTATTGTTTATTTATATGTTTTATTTCTGACCTGGTGTAAGTTATTCTGATCTAGTTTCATCAACAATAAGAATGAAACGTATTTAAATCATAAATCTTAATTTTTGAATTCATTTTTATCTCATTAATATAAATGGAGCTGTTGTGATAAGTAAGAAAAAAAAGTAAGTATAACTTTCTCTTTCTAGCTTTACCAATAAAAGTGTTTAATTTAAAGTTTTAACAAGAACATCTACCGGGTTACTCAATTTTACCGTATCTTATCTTATATTTCCTATATCTTTCTAATTTTAACTTGATCTACAACAACTTATTAATTATCCTATCCTATTAACATAGTCAATTTTTTTTTCCATCTGGGTTTCTTATATTTCCCATCCTTATGATAAAAAAATAAGTGGCGCCCATTTACCTTTCCCTTTTCCACCATTTCTCTCATTTTCTCTTTAGTCCCTTTTAAATTCTTTTATCTTTTCTTTTTCTAGTAAATATATCCCCTTAAATCTTTCTAATACGATATCATCGAGCTCGTTCGAATCCACGCTCGCTCTCCTCCTACCCCCTGAGTGCCGTTCGCATTTGTTAACCTCGATAAAACGAGCCTTTTAACATCTTGAGAAAAAAGAGGTTACAACATAATTAATGTAATTAAAATTATTTTGATTATTGCTTACCAGTTCACAACGTACTGTTCATATTTGGTAGTGAGCATTCAACTATCTGAAACAATAATTATAAAATAAGGATGTGTGAAATTTTTATAAAAAAATATATATTTTAAACGACAAATGTAATATTTTTGTCGAAAGTTGAGGTTTTAAAACATATCTGAGAAGTTTATCTTCATATTTCAATATATTTTTAAAAAAACGTGCCTACGTAAACTGCCAGTCAAAATTAGAGCATCACTTCGAATAGTAGATTACATAACGAGTGCGGAAAATGACACTTTTTACACGAGTGGGAAATAACTTTACCAACTTGTGATTTTTTATTTGTGACAGGTGACAAGTTCTACTCTTCTAGTTCTATTAAGGCACTATAAACATAGGTATTATCGTCAGCCATGTTTTGTCCAATGTCAACCACAAAACCAGAGATAATAGAATAGATGTGTTGATGCTAATATAAAGATGGCAACAAGTTCCGACTTCAGCGCACCATGCTTAAAACTATTCACTATACTTCTACACCCTTTTTATGCTTAAAGTAAATTAAATTTATATTAAAACAACACTACTAGTACTTACTAAGGCACTATACGATTATAACTACTTTTCCGCTTTTCGAGCTACCAGCTGGGTTAGTTCCTATTTTCACCACTACAAAATATGATTGCACGTCACTTTAATTTGTTTATGGTCTGACACGTGAATATAGTGACATTGGACAAAACATGGCTGATGATGATACCTATGTTTATAGTGCCTTAGTTCTATGTATTTAGTTTATATTATAAAAAATGCCGTTTTCTTTACGATACTTAGGTCGTAGAATAAAATATTTATAATTAATATTTATTAAAAAACAAAACAATAACCGATATAGTTATTATCCTAACAAGTGCGGAAAGTTATACTTTCCCGCACGCGAACTGCCGATGCCCGAACGACGCGAAGCGGAGTTCGGGCAAGCAGTTAAGTGCGGGAAAGTTAATTTTCGCAAGAGTTAGGATCAATATTTTTTTTACAAGCAAAATCACCTCGAAAATTATTTAGATACTTGAAAAAATGCGATTGTGACAATTAAAGGCGGAAACATACTATCAAAACGTGACACGACGCCACGCCACCCGACGCATGTTGTACCTCTCAATTCCATATATTTAATACAGTTAGAAGCACATAGACAACACGCTATGTGACCACACGCCGCAACATAAATATATTGACTAACATGCGTGGCGTCGTGTCACGTTTTAATAGTATGTTTCCGCCTTAAATCTTTCATAGTGTCAATAAATACACGACTGTAGCTATATAGCAACCCTACTTAAACAGGTGAGTTTGTTGTTGCTTTGAGTAAGGTTTACAGGGGTGATTTAATAAATTATGATTTTTTTAAAAAGAAACTTTTTAAAAATCCCTATTTTCATGTAAAATAATCTTAATTTTTTTTACTATTTGTATGTAGTCCAACAAGATAAAGATAATAATACAATAATTTGTCACAAAGGTTATCGGAAAACATCTCTAATTAATAAAAAAAATGCGTGCGGGAAAAATTATTTCCTGCACGCCGTGCGGTAAAGAGATATTTTCTGAATTAAAATGCGTGCGGGAAAGTGTTGTTTTACGCATGCTTGTAGAAAAATATTATATTTTAAACGTCAAATGTAATATTTTTGTCGAAAGTTGACATTTTAAAACATATCTGAGAAGTTTATCTTCACATTTCAATATATTTATAAAAAAACGTGCGTACGTAAACTGCCCGTCAAAATTAGCGCATCACTTCAAATAGTGTATTACATAACGAGTGCGGAAAGTGACACTTTTTACACGAGTGGGATCTCTGGATCTGGATCTGGAAATTTGGGAAGGGCGAGCTAGTGCTCAGCCAGCACTGAGGCCACATATGACCCATTATGCATCCTCCTGTATGTAGGGATATCCTCACCTCAGGCTGTCACCAGGCCTATTGATTTAAAATAGGTGATGCGGCTCCCGAGGGGGATCTCCATGACATCGGCTGGTGTAAGCCAATACTCGCCCAACACGGATCTTCTGATTTCAGAAAAAGCAGAGCAGTCATACATAATGTGTTCTACTGTTTCCCCTTCTTGTTCGCAGCCTCTGCATAGCGGCGATTCTGTTAATTTCATCCTAAAGAGATGTTGTCGCAATTGGCAGTGACCTGTCAGGATTCCCACAGCTGTTCGGAGATTTTGTCTGGTCAATGCCTTAAATTTTTTTGCTGTTTCCTCGCCAGGATGAGGTAATAACTCTCTGGCCTGTCTACAGTTCGTACTTTCATCCCAGCACTGTATAAATTTTTGGTGAGAGTGCTGTTTAATAAGGTACACGACTGCGGACAATGTTAGCTTGGTAGATGGGCGAGGGCTAACATATTTGTAGCCCGCAGCCCTCCTTGCTAAATTGTTCGCAATGCGGTTGCCTTTAGATTTCCCATATCCTTTGATCCAGCTGAGAGTGACCACGTTATTCTGGCTGGCCTCAGTTAGAGATTGGTGACATTCTAGTACTAAACTTGAAGTGAAACGTGGTCTATTCAAGGTCAGTAGTGCTTGTCGGCAGTCTGTGTATATATTTATATTCCTGCCTGTGATGTTCCTATTGATTAATTCTTTTGCAGCTATGGTTATGCCTGTGAGTTCTGACTGAACCACACTTGTCAAGCCATCCATACACGAGTGGGAAATAACTTTACCAATTTGTGATTTTTTATTTGTGACAGGTGACAAGTTCTACTATTCTAGTTCTATGTATTTAGTTTATATTATAAAAAATGCTGTTTTCTTTACGATACTTAGGTCGTAGAATAAAATATTTATAATTAATACTAGCTGACCCGGCCACGCGTTGCTGTGGCTAAGATTTTTGTTATATTACATTGTAGTAATCTATTTAAGAGGAACAGTAGGAGAACATGCCATTTGTAAAAAATATGGCGACCTCCATGACAGATTTTCTACTACTGCAACCCCTTAATACAATGAAATTATTATTAACGAATGAAGACGGAAACGTTAAAGCTGGTATAAAAATTCACTGGATTGATATTAAGCAAAAATCAATACAAAAGAATTTTAAAATTTATTATTATTTTTATTCAAGTTTCTAACAAATAAGTATATTACTGTCACGCCTGGAGAGATTTGGGAGAATGTGCCTTAGTGTTATAGGATAAGGGGTAGCTTACTAAAGGCACTCCCGGTTAGGTATCCTGCTGAAGGCAGAAAACTAACCAAAGGGAAGATGAGATAAACAACAGAAAACAAACAACAAATATATTAACCAATAAATAAGCAATACGAATGTGTAATAAACATTATGAATAGGGAATAACTGAATACTAATCTTACCAAATAAACTACATGGTGACATGTCACACTTACTCACGAAAATACGTCAAGAGTCACAATGGCCTAGACCCAAGGGTCTGTTTTAGGAACACCTTAAAGTGTGATCCTTACAGACAACCTCAGACTACAAACTCCTGGTGTCTGACCTCAACAACCTGCTTTTATAGCCAATTCATATTCTAGATGAGAATAAAAATTAAACTATTTAAACACGTGCCAAGATCTAACGTAATGCCTTCTACCTGGTAAAATGTAATACATAACAATACAGTAAAATATAAACTAATAAATTAATATGTAGGGCAAAACTACCCTATCACCTATGTGACATTACAAAGTAAATAACATGTAACACTTTAACTTATGAATGAGGTAGGTAGGGCAGATAGTCTTAAATCTGTAACAATAATATTTATTATTTTAAATTATAATTACTTTCTATTTTCAATTTAATTTAGCACTAATCGGTGCACAATATTTTTGGTTAACCTGTCTTTAGCTAACACAAACAGATTTGACGGTTTCCCTACACGTGAACATGCAACATATAGTTGCCCATGAGAAAAACATGGATTGTCCAAGTCTAAACCACAAATGGACATTGTTTGACCTTGTCACTTATTTATCGACATGGCAAAAGCTAAACGAATTGGAAACTGTAGCCTTCTAAAGGGTATAGTAAAATCTGACGGTATCATTGGAATACGTGGCAACAGGACCACTTTTCCTTTAAACTTTCCAGTTAAAATGGTTGCTTCAAGAATATTTCCGGTAATCTTTTTGATGACCGAACGCGTACCGTTGCATAATTGAGGTGGGTTTAAATTACGTAGGAGAATAATAGGGGAACCAATCTTTAATCGAAGATTATGTGGTGGCATTCCAGGTATATCTAGTGAATTTAAAAATTCAATTGGAAAATTTACACTTTGATTTTTATCAACAACAGTATCGATTGATTTATAAGACATCAGTTCGCCTGGTAACAACTGTTGTATCTAGAAATTAATTTCGTCAACATCAACATTTTTGGCTGCCAAAATCGCCCGATGACTGAGCCAGTCATGATTCAAGTAATTATTCTGTATATCCGGAAAAATACTCTGGATCAGTTCATTTTTTTCCTGAAGAACAGTGCAGAAATTGTCTGGCAGTTTAATGAATTGCCTATTTGGTTGCAGTTTTATTTTACGTTCCCAATATCTATATAGTAATTGTTCGGAAAATATTTGTGCTGATGCATCATTTTGCAATCGTACGCGCATGTTTACAACTTTTTATGTTAAAACTTTTCAATAATTAAAACTGAATTTAAGTGTCATCTCAACAATGCACAGCATCCTTGATATTGCAAAAATATTAAGTCATACAACGCTGTGATTGATCATAGAGAGGATTGTTTCCTTGTTATAAAATCAAGGGTAGTTCGGTGGTTGTATCTAAAAACTTTCTAAATAAGTTTTAACAGTTAAAATTAAAATAATAATTACTGTTTTCACATGAAAAAACAAAAAAAAAAACTTCCCTCTGGCCTAATCGATCCCATTACGATAACCCAGCCGAAATGTCATAATCAGCCGCTGATCCAAATTAGCTACTAAGACCTTACATGAAGACTTTCAAAATGATAGTATTATATTTAATATAATAACAATTCAATAAACAAATAATTTTCAATAAAATAATATTGCGACTATAAATTAAAATGTAAGCTATCCTATCTTTCAAGTTGGATCAAACTACACACGGTGTGCAAATTTGACTAAAATCGGTTAAGTAGTTTAGGAGTCCATTGCGGACAAACAACGTGACACGTAATTTATATATATTAAGATATTAAAAAACAAAACAATAAGCGATAAAGAAATATGAAATTTATTAAATATTATCAAAAGATAGATAGTTTATATATGGAACTGAGCACATGTGCCGTGTTAGCTCAATGGTTTAAGCAAGTGTCTTACGTTAGAACACAATGAGTAAACCCTGGTTCGATTCCAGGTCTAAGTTTTTTTTTTTAATAACAAAATTTATATGTTTTTTCTGTGGCACATTAGACGTTATGGCAAATCTACTCTGATTAAAAAACTGATTATTCGTAAATAGTACTGTGTTAAAAACCTATTATTACAAATTCTCAGATATTTATTCCATGTCAATTTAACGCTCTAGAGCGTTAAAGTGACACTCCTTGCTAAATATCCACTTTTGTTGAAAATGCAAGCAAAAAAGCCTTCTTTATTGATAAATTATAAAAAAGAATACTTAGCTTTAGTATTTTACTACCACTTTTAATGTCGATATAGTTCAGGAGTTACAAATTATTGCGTGTTAAAAGAGAACTAGTAAATGAAACTAACGTGATTGGATTTAAAGAATCGGTGCCTGTTCTAAAAAAAAGTGAAAATCAAATTTGTATACGAAATTTACGAAAATTCAGAAAAGAATTCTTCTAGAGAGATATTCAGTTATAATTAATTTAAATTTCATCAGAATGGACCACTTACCATTTGAGCTCCAGACAACTGTTTTTGAATAGGACAGAACACTGAAAATAAAAACGACGAGAATGAAAAATAATAATGAGAGGAAATGTAATTTGCTGAAAACTGTGAAAGACGTTTCTATTGGTGGAACTGAATTTAAATGCAATGTACTGTGTTAAGTTTAACAATAGAATGCAAATCCAGCTATTTCGTAGTCCTTTTATTATACTATTGAGGCCTACTGGTTTGACGTTTCATTACTGTTATGAGAATTTTTGTCATGAGTTAATTGTTTTTTATAAACATACAATGTTTATATTATACTCAAAATCCAAATTTAAGTTACTAATTTTGTTATTAATTACTTGTGTTTTTATTATTAACAAATCTACTCACTCAACAAAAAAAATAATTGTTTAATTAACTCAAAAATTAATACTCAGTTTTAAAGGATATGTAATCCTGGATACGTACCTAATAACTTAGTGATGATTATTTAGAAATTAAATTTTGTCACTTAAAATGTGAAACTTATTTAATATACGCCTTTTTGAACTGTCTTTTTACAAACAATATTAAAATTGCTTTATTGGTCATTTGGAAATCGTACTAAAAAAGGCAATTTAAGAAGTATCATCGAATTTATACACATGCATTATACGAGGTTGTTCAGAAAGAGACGATAATTTTAAATTTCACAGTCTACGTACATTCAATTAACAAAATTTGTTTCCCTTATGTTGGTACACAGTTTGTTTTTAATAGACATAAAGGTTGGACTTATTCTGGATTTTCTACTA
Organism: Altica lythri; assembly: GCA_964028335.1. NCBI lineage: Eukaryota > Metazoa > Arthropoda > Insecta > Coleoptera > Chrysomelidae > Altica > Altica lythri. The sequence goes on from OZ034802.1 coordinate 78,420,952, forward strand.
TCGAACAAAATGGAAGAATCTGCATTAAATTTTGCCAATGCATTTAAAATGTTGACTGTGGCATTTGGTGAATCCAAGATGAGTGAACCAAGAGTGTAAGAATGGTATAAACGCTTCAAGAAGGCCGAGAAGACATTGATAACGATGTCCGCTCTGGACGCTCGAGCACCTCAACGACTCAAATCAGTAAAGAAAATTGTTTTAAAAATTTGTCGAATTACTACTAGGGAAGTTGCTGAGAATGTTGGCATATTAACTGCATCATGCCATGCAATTGTATCGGATGTTTTGGACATGAAACGAGTGGCAGCGAAGATTTTTCCAAAAGTGCTCAATTCTTACCAAAAACAATGTCGCATGAATATTACTCAGGAACTGTTAAATACCACCAACGATAATCCAGATTTTCTCAAAAGGATCATAACTGGTGACAAAACATGGGTATATGGCTATGACATCGAAACCAAAGCTCAATCATCAATGTGGAAGCGGCCAGAGAAGCCAAGACCAAAAAAGCTCCTCAAGTTCGGTCATCGAATGTAAAGGTTTTGCTCACTGTTTTCTTCAATTACAATGGCGTAGTTTATCATGAGTTCTTGCCACAAGATTGTACGGTCCACAAGGAATATTAACTGGAAGTCATGACACGTTTGCGCAAAGCAATAGGATTTATGGAAAAACCAGTCATGGATCTTGCATTATAATAATGCACTGGCACATTTATCACTTCTTCTTCGTGACAAAAACAACACCTTGACCACTATATTCTCCAGACTTGGCCGATTATTTTCTATTTCCAAAACCAAACAGACCAATGAAAAGACGATGTTTTGCGACAATTGAGGAGATAAAGACAGCGTCGAAGAAAGAGATAGTGGCCATATCCAAAATCGAGTTTCCGAAGTGCTTCGAAGATTGGAAGAAGCGCTTGCCCAAGTGTGTTATTTCTGGAAAGGATTACTTTGGCGTGAGACCAATACCCAGTTCTTGAGAAAGATGTCTGTAAGACGTTTTTGAGCACTCCACAACACTTTCACGAACTCTGTATACTTTCCGCAGTACGAACAGTTCGAACACGGCAAGGGGTTTGCAAGTCTTTGTTCCAATTTTCGCAATTTTGAGGAATAGTGTTGAGACTGGGCAAATTATTCCGACGGAAATTTTGTCGTAGATTCCAAATAGTTTTAAAAATTGACTTATTATTTAAATAAAACTTTTTAACAATATGAAGACGTTGTGCGATCGTGTAGCTACTGAAGTGCGTGTATCAATAATGGCGTAAAATTCTGACCTTTGAATCTAATTTCATTTAATTTGTTTTTATTAATGTTTTTACTCGATTTTTTTAAACCAATATAATGTATGATCGTATTCAGTGCTTGGCATTATTATCTAAAAAAACCTTTTAATGTTTTACGTTTACAGTAAAGCACTTATACCTATAATGATAAATAAACCTCTCAATTTTTATTTTTGTGTCCTAACAATTTAACAAGACAAAAGAAAATTGGATTAATCCAGCTTAGAGTCTAGACCCCTCTCCAGAGCATTTTCTAATAGAATTAACTGCAACATATCTTGAACTCCGTGAAGAATTACCAGAGAGAAGCTTTGGATTGGAAAGATAATTGGTGCAGCTCTATATTTGTACATACGTACAAGAAGATCCTGTAGAATAAAAATAAAAATCTTAAATTTCAACGACAGAGATAAAAATCGGTTTCAATTAAAGCTGTTATTTATGTTAGGAATTAAATGAAAAATTTACCTCGTTATATCTAATAAGAGGTATATTCATAAAGGGTATTTATTTTTAAAGGTATTTAAAAATAAATTAATTAAAAAAAATATGCTTCTGAAACGTTGTTACTAAATGAAAAAATCTTCTTTTTTATTTCTAAAACACGTTTGACCAGTAAGATACAAAATGAATTATATTACTTAATAATTTAAAGTAAAAAAATCTTGTAAAATTTATAAATAATACAAACAAAAATGAATTTAAAAAGAAATTAAAAATATATCTTATATGTCGAAAGCCAAACCTGCCATTTCTTTCTACAGCCGATACCGCCTTTAACCAATCGGCAACGGACAAGTCGACGTTTTTAATTATATATTATTTTTACTCATGTCTTCTATGACACCTTCGTGAGCTTATATATAAGGTGGGCAATATGTAACTAACTGATTTGAATCTTGAATATTTATTATTTATTCTTTTATCTTTATGATTAATTGAAACTAAAAAGTTATGTATGAAAAATGATATCAGACAGAAGCCGTACAAACCTGAGCACTCCGAACTACATTTTCCATCAATTTTTTGTTAGGTTTTCAGATGAACACTTTCAAACGATTCCGTAATATTGTTCTTCAGTATTTGATTTGTTGGCATAAACCATATCCTTTAAATAATCCCTTAAAAAGAAGTCAGAAGCCGTTAAATTTGGCGACCTTGATGGCCAGATGGCATTATCAAATGTCTCGGATAGATTGTTTGCAGAAGATTCATTGGTTGGATTTGAGGAACCAGACAGTTTTGCACCATATCACGGTAGCGCTCACCAGTTACAGTTAGAAAATTAGCTACAGCGTCTTTAAAGAAGTCCAATAACACCTCCATACCAAACACCGCACCTTACTGTAACTTGACGAGGATGTAGTGGTGGTTCATGCATAACACGAGGGTTCTCTAATGCCCAGATACGGCAATTCTGCTTTATACCAAATCCGGCCATATCGAAGTGATCTTAATTGCTCATTATCATTTGTCGGTAAAAATCGTTATTTTGGATATTAACCTGCAATATTGCATGACTGTATTTTTGGCGACTTTCATGGTCTCTAGGCTGCAGTTCTTGGGTTTACTGATTTTGTTACAAATGCAAGACTTCTTTTAAAATAGTGTGTAATGAAGTGCGACGAATACCCAGTTCTTGATAACGATGTCTGGTAGACGTCTCAGAACGCTCCATAACACTTTCAGGAAGTATGTCTTATACGCACTACAGACAGTTTCACGTATATTATAAATGCAAAAGCTTCGTAAACTCCCTTAATTCCCTTAATAGATTTAATGCAACCTGTGTAAAAAGTAACCTCAACTCTAATCCAGAGTTTTCGAAAACGTAGACAAAAGTTATCGTTGCGTATCAAAATCGCGCTCCACACAACACTGTACATTATCCTAAAGTGGATATTCATAAATTTCAATCTAACCTGTTCCATTTGAGAGAATCGCAGTGGAGATTTAGAAAATTTTGTTTGTATTCATGATTGGGTCGCGCATGCACAACAAAAAACGAATCGTTTAACGTTAAAATGTGAAGAAGTCAAGAAAGTGCGTGAATATGTTTGTAGTCATATTTATGTGGATTTGCAAAGGGATTTAAAGCCAATCTCACGTATTTCAAGTTAACAGACTTACAGAGGATAAAATAAGGACGAAATGTAAAACTGTATCGATTGAATTAAAAGAAAAGGAGAAAATATCTCGTTTTCGTTTCTTTTTGTCAAGACTTATGTTAAAAGAGTATCACTATTAAAGAGCTGTTGGATTTGTAGAATATAGATCAATCCGTTCAATACTGTCTAGGGTTATATAAAGGGTTTTTCTGAAAATATTATCAGTAATGATATTGTTAAGTTTAGTGAAAATATGTTGATTGTGGTTCTTACAATTTTTTAAATAAATAAGTATTTGAGAGTGGCGTCATTTATTATGTAAGTTTTCCTGGTTTAAATATACAAGATACCAACTACACCCCCTTACGGTGGGGACATAGTATTTGATTAGGTAAAAATTACTTGTTTAAATATTTAAGATATCACATGCGCCTCCTGACGGTGGCGTCATAGTTCTTAATTTGGAAAGAATTGCTCCTTTATCAATATAGGTAGTAACTAGATGACCGAGCTTTGCTCCTTATACACTTTAACCATAAGACAAGTGCGCGCGGGCAGCCCCCTTACAACCATTGTATGTGAAAAAACGATTTAAGATAAAAAAAAATATGGAAAAAATTGTTATTTATGAAACAGTTCGTGAAGTATGCTTTTTCCGCAGCACGCGATGTTTAGAGCACGAGCGAAGCGAGTGATGTATATCGCGTAAGTGCGCAAAAAGTACTTCACGCACAGTTTCATACAATATTTTATCTACGATAAACAAATAAAAAATAATTACAAATTTAAATTTGAAAATTTAAACTACAAAACTGTCAGAATAACTTTTGTTGAAATTTAATGCTCTCATAGCAACACCATGACAACGCGAATGCTAAGGATATTTGATTATATGAAGGTGTGTCAAAAACAGTGCGAAAAAGTAAATCCTATTTAAAATACATTGTTACTTCACGCACACTTTTAATCCTTCACGCACTGCTGTCTATAATGACAGTTTTCACGAACTAAAAATTGATACATAATATGAGGTAGAGTAGATAAACGAATTTTTCCAAACGTTAGTACCCAGTTAGAACGATTTTTTGTCCCTGTGTGCACCTATAATTTAAATTTTGATAAAACTGTTAGAGCTGTTTTCAAAAACCTATGGCAATATATTTCATATTATGGTATGTATTATGGAACAACCATTTTATGTGAAAAAATGATTTTGGAGTGAAAAATTAAAAAAAAACGAATTTTCCCAGATGTTGTACCAAGCCAGATTGATTTATTGGCCACCGTGTGCACCTATATTTCAAATTTCAACGAAATCGTTAAAACCGTTTTCAAGAACCTATAACAATATATGCAGACAGTTGCTCGCCTAATATTATAAGTTATAAAATATCAACTGTGCCACCTTACGGTGGCGTCATGGTACTTAATTTAGTAGGAATTGCTCGTTTAAATTAATCGGATATAAATTGCGCCACCTAAAGGTGGCATCATTGTAATTTTTTCTTTTTCTGCAATTTTGTTTTTGTTTTTTAACTTCAGTTTTTCATTTTTCTTATAAATGGAAGTATTACACCGTCTACAGGGTATCTGTAACCTACATATCCAAATAAGTTATCTTATATCATCATCTATTAGAAATTCATTGAACTATATAATAAATATATATTGGAATATCAAAGAAACGTTTTTGAATAGGAAAAAAGTAATTAATTCTTATTCTGGTTTTTATTACTCCTAATGATCAATTTTATAACCTTAACTTGAAATTTAAATGTATTATGTACATTAAACTCATATAAAAGGAAATTAATCCACTTCAAAACTATATATTTGACTCGTCAATAGTTAAAAATTTTCTTCAGTGGGTTTTTAAATTTAATGGTTTATATTATATAGCAAAATTGTAGGTACTGAAATTAGTGTGTATAGCATATAGCTCTTAATATGAGGAACACGAGCATTTGCCACATTTTATCGGTGTTATATATTGTAAAGTCTCGTTCAAAAATAGTGTTAGCAAATAGAACATTGGTGTGTGAACTGCATTGAAAAATTAAAAATTAAACTCGTTGCAAAATGTAATTCACCATCCAATGGTCCGATACAGTTCAGTCCACATGAGTTTCAATAAATTTACTGTAATTACAGAACGTACGGCGTGGTTCAATGGATTTTTTATACGTTCATCCTGAACATAACCTACAATGTTAACATAGGATTGATAAAATATTCATAAAAAATAATTGGTTTTTCAACTTAATCAAACATTCCTGTTAAATAACATTAAAATGAATTTTGTAATAAACTTTATCAAATAGGTTTATAAAAAAAATATTTTTCTACAACCGTGACAAAAAGAAATAGGTAATACTTTTAGTGAAAACGTGATTTCTATTACACGTGAGAAAAATTCTTATAAAGTTAACTTTCATCAGTAGTGATAAAAGTTATATTTAAAAACAATTCATATCTGGTTACCTGGTTTCATTAGTTTGACGTTTCCTATTAATTGTTTGTACCGAAAGCAATGTTATCATGATTCAGATTATCCAAATACACACATTTAAAAATTAAAATTTTTAAAAAACAATTCAGATTAGATAAATGCACACTGCATCCTGTATACCTACTGGTAAAATCACTGAAGTTTTTTGTATAAAATAAAAAACAAATTAAAAAATTTTCAAAGAAATAAATATGTATTTCTTTTCTTAAGCCGCGTCCAGACATGTGTAATGTATTGTGTAATGTAACGTGTAATGTAACGCGAATTCTCCGTTTGGACGGCACTGCGAGCATTACGTGTAACGCTCGCCGAATGGTTCGAGGGAATCCATCGGATGTCGGTTTTTTGCCCGAACACAAAGGCGCTCGCGCTGAGCTCCCAGTCTACGTTTGGACGTTCCCGCAACATACCTCTCTCGTTATGTTCGCGAATACTAAATAGATAGACAATTCACGGTAAGTATTCTGGTTGCATTCGTTCTATGCTCAGGTAGCGTCCAAATGAATTCGCATTACGTTACACGATACATTACATATGTCTGGACGCGGCTTATGTTTAACGAACGTAGTTGTTATTTTATTAGTTCTTTTCTTGATGATCGGAAAAAAGTAAAGATATAAAAAACTTACGGTATGGTTCCAAAGTGCTATGCAGGTACTTCGAGATCACCCTAGCTCCTGTAGATAACAGGTAAAGATAAAACGATAGTTCGACTAATTACTAGACACAAGCTAGTTAAAAAGCCGATAAAACTAAAAAACTGACTAGAGATGTATCGCAAGACTAAATCAAAAGTAATGGGTATTAAAGTGGTTATTCACAGGGATAATAACGCTGAGAGAAATTGATTTTGATTGGTCAATAATGTTTTGCATCCGAAAAGTGCATGATATAGATATGTCTTTTGTCACGTAGGCCATTCTAGGTAATCTGTTGTTTTAAGTTATGGAAAATTTCGATGAACAGGACCGTATTATACTTAGAAAAGAATTTATTTAAAAGAAATTAATTTTTACGTTTTTAAAAATCTTACAATACAAAAACAAAAGTGCTGCGGGTCTTCCACATTTCTGGTTTCTTCTACGACATTTCTAAAATAAAAATACGGACAAAATAAATTTAAGATTATTAATAAACTACCAGAACAGGAAGCGTAGGTAATAGACGGATTATAGGAATAAATAAATTCAGTAAATTTCATATGGAAAACGTTCAATACTTATAATTTCTTCATGAACATTAATAATAATAAAGCCTTATTGTCAGAAATTTTTACAATTTGTCGACAAAGCTAAAAAACATACAAAAAAGTACAAAAGCCTTAAAATCTAACATATCACATAAACAAAATACAAAAAAAATATTTACACATTTAAAGAAATTGAAAGTCATTAAAAAAAAAGAGAAAGAAGAAGAAAAGGAAGAAAGAAAAAATTCCTCGAAGTAGTAAATTAGTGTGTATTTAGAAGTATAAAATCATAAAATGAAAAATTCATTTACTCCGTAAAAAGATCTCTCCAATAAGTGTGCTTTCAAAGCTCTACGGAATGCGGGAAAGAGTGTAATAGATTTGATATTGAAAGGCAGACGATTGTTCATCTTTTTCGCATTATACAATATAGAGTTTTTGATTAACTCTGATCGTGAGATTGGTAAACAAAGATCAAGCTCCCTGTTTCTAAGTGGATAGTTGTGGGAAGGCGTTTCAGGATTCGCTGACGAGTGCTTGCGGACTAAGCAAACGGATTAAAAAATGAATAAAGAAGGAAGAGTTAAAATTTGATATTTTTTAAAGTATTCCCCACAATGAGTTCTATTGTTTAATCTTAACATGTCACGGATAGCTCTCTTTTGAAGTTTGAAAATACGGTCAAATTGAGTCGCACAACACGTACCCCAGAATGGAATGGCGTAACGGAAATGCGACTCAAAAAGGACGTAATAGACTGTTCGAGCTGTTAACAAGTTTAATTCCTTGGAAACTGATCTTAGTGCAAAACCCGCAGAACTTAATTTTTTTGACAATGCATTGATGTGCAAATCCCATTTTAATAAATTGTCAACAATGAGACCCAGGAACTTTACAGAATCAACGATTTCCACACTATTGTTATTAAGTTCAAAAATTTGCAATGTACCTTTATATGATAAGATTTTAGTTTTAGAAAGATTGAGGCACAGAAAGTTAGAATTGCACCACGATTTAATAGTGACTAAGTCACGAGATACGGTACTATTAAGGGATGTACTATCCGGTTTGCTCCAGATAATATTAGTATCATCAGCAAAGAGACAGAGTTTACCACTAATATTTAGGTAGGCAATATTATTAATAAAGAGCAGAAATAACATAGGACCTAGAACTGAACCTTGAGGCACCCCACAGTCAATTGGCTTACAGGAGGATGTTCTCACATCAACCCTTACCAGCTGACTTCTGTAGGTAAGATAAGATTTAAACCACTCGAGTGGTATTCCTCTAATCCCATAGTGTTGTAATTTGTTAATTAAGATGTTGTGGTTTACACAATCAAAGGCCTTAGAGAAGTCGCAAAAGATTGTTGCTGTAGAGTCCTGATTGTTAAGACTGGAGTAAACATTGTCAAAGAGCGAGAACATATTATCATTGGTAGATTTATTGCTCAAGAAACCAAACTGTTGGGGCGTTAGTATTTTATATTTGCAAAGAAAAGATAGCAATCTTTTTTTAACCAATCTTTCAATAATCTTAATATTAAAACCAAAAATCAAAAAATAATGAGAAACTAAACAAACTTTTTGAAAAATGTTCTATTTTCTTTCAGAAAATTAATAAAGTATTTTAAAATTGGCCCAGTTGCTGACGATTTGGCAATGTTAATATTTACAATACGGCTCTGTTAATTTGTATGTATTACAAAAAAGTTGACCTGTCAGATTTTATCGATGTTTAACGGGGTATTTGCAGTCAACGAAAAAATTTGGAATAAGCTCTAAATGTGTACTTAGATATTAGCTATTTTTTCATTTAAGGATTTCCTCGTTGGTATACCTAGACCTAAATACAAATCTATCAAGAACATCTATTTGTATCATTAGGGTATTTTTGTAACGAATGCCATACCTACTTTCTTTTAAAATCTTTAAAGACGATTCGAATTAAATTTTATAGAATTATTTACTATATATTTGAGAAATTCTTTTAATTCTTCATGCAACAATAAAGAAGTGATTTATTAAGTGCTGTCATCTTTCAAGAACTTGAAATGTTTGAAAAGTAACAGAATTTATGTTATTCCGACTAGAAATTTCAGACTTGCTAAACCACAGAAATGTCATTTCCAAATTGATATACACAAACCTTTTGTAAAATCTACATTTTCTTAATTGTAGAACGGTTTGTTGAGATACAGTTGATTATTTGAGAAGGGAACGTTGTTGTGCATGTTAGAAATGCAAATTAACTGGAATAACTTGGGCCTTATCGTGCGTAGGAAGTTAATGGTTTGCCTACCAAATCGAGTTCTGAATACAGAAACAGAATTTGGTTACCAACAAATGAAATTTCATATTATCATTTAATTAAGTATCTTTTTATTCAGATCCTTATTATTATTGCGAGTTGATTAAGTAAAATTTTAAGGTTACATGCGCAAATCTACGACTGTGATATGCGGGACAAGATACGAGAACTGGCAATAATTTAGTTCCGAGATTATTACAATTTTTTTATTTTTTTTATTTTTATTCTTCAACTAGCTGTACCCGCGACGTAGTTCGCGTGGCGTGTTGATTGTTATATAAAAATTTCTCCCCCGAATTCGTTAAAGGGGTGGGGGGAGAAATTTTTATATACCAGATGTTAAGTTGAAAGAAGACAAATACATCTGTGAAAACCGCATTCGAATCGGATCAGTAGTTTTAATGTGATGCGCGCACAAACATACAGACAGACAGACAAAAAAATCTAACCACATTTTTTTTTCAATATCGATGTAGTAACACCCCCGCTAATTTTTTTTTTAAATATCTTTAATGTACAGAATTTTCATTTCTACATATTTATTATATGCATAGATTATTTTTCACGCCCTCGCATGGCCCCTTGTGGGTCTAATTTTCTAAAATCCGTTCACAATTGACCTCAAAATTATAAAAATAACTATTTTGAAAGTGTCAAACCTGTAGGACTTATAGATTTTAAATTTTATTTTTTTATTTTTCACGCCCTCGCAACCCCCCTGTGGGTGAAATTTTGTAAAATCCGTTCACAGTTGACTTCCAAATTATAAAAATAAGATGATTTCTGTATAGCTTTAACCATTAAGGTTGCACACGCAACGGATGCTTAAAAAATGGAGTAACTTCTTCCGTTTTTCCAACATTTCCCTTCACTGCTCTGCTCCTATTGATTGTAGCGTGATGAAAAGTATACTATAACCAGTACAGGAGTGTGAAAAATAATTGTACCAAATTTCGTTAAAATCCGTCGTGTAGTTTTTGTTTCTATAGCGGTTATACAGACAGACAGACAGACAGACAGACAAAAATTTTGCTGATTGCATTTTTGGAATCCGTATCGATCCCCAATCACCCCCTGATAGTTATTTTGGAAATATATTTCATGTACAGAATTGACCTCTCTACAGATTTATTATAAGTATATAATTCATTCACTTCTTATTTCAATCTCAGTAGACTATGCATTTTATTTCTTGGATTGGCACTTCAATTTGTTGGGTTGGTACCTACTGTCGAAATATTGACAGCACATTGTCAAAGGTAAAATTGTTGAAGATTCAATAACGAAATATTTGATGCTTTCTTAGATTCAATATACAATGCCAAAAAAAATAAGTACAGAAATTCACAACAGCATCGTTAGATGTTATGGTATGTTTAGGAAACAAGCTAACAGCTGTGAGAGTGTTTATTTAAATCAATTGGCCGAGGTTTTTCAAGTAAGTACGATTTTATGTGTATTTCTTTTAAATCAATGCTAGTCGCTAACATAAACTTATATATTTTGCATTAGATTAATTGAGAGAGGTTTTTGTAATGAATTTATAAATATGTATCACTTTTTTAAATAAAATTTATATTATTAAAAGAACACATAACCTTTTTTGACAGATGTCATAATAAATTATATACAATGTTGTCAGATTTCAAATTTCGAAATTATACATTTTTGTAACTATAATTTAATTCAAAATTTTGTTAAATATTTTTAAATCTCTTAACTACCGTTGTGTAACTGAGGTATATTTTTTGAATCTAATTAATATGACAAACATTCTAAATGCTTAATTTTTTTAGATCAGTGTATCGAAAATACGGAAGATTATTAAAGAAGAATTGAAAAATAATGAGAAAGTCGCAGATAAAGGATGTAAAACTGATACATTTGAGAAGTTTATTTTAAAAAAAGACTTACAGCGACAGATTTGGATGTTCCATGCTAAAACTGAACATTTTACTTTAGACAAACTTTTGACTGATGCTAAACAAAATTTTGATTTTAAAGGGGGACGTACGACACTATACAAACTTATAAAATTAATGGGATACAAATTTAAAAAAGTAAATGGACGACATATTTTATGTGAACAACGACACGTTAAAATTAGAAAGATCGCTTTTATTCGGAAATATAAACAACTAAAAAGTGTTGCTGAGAGAGTTAGATTCGTGTACCTAGATGAAACATGGATCTATCAAAATGGTAATTCAGTGCGTCAGTGGGTGCACGATTCTGACCTAAAAAGTAATCCAGCTCGTGTAAAATCCGAAGGAAAGCGATTTACTATTTTACCCGCAGGGACTGATACTGGATTTTTGGAAGGATGTGACTTGTTACTAGACTCTTCGAATACAGACCTTGACTATCACAAAAGTATGAATGGTGACCTTTTTAAAAACTGGGTTGTTAATCAACTCATTCCTGCTCTATCTGTATTTCAAGAAAAATGTGTGGTGGTCATGGACAACGCGCCATACCATTCAGTTCAAATTAACAAACCACCCTCTTTTTCAGCGAAAAAAGCAATGATGCAGGAATGGTTGATTAACAATAACATTAGGTTTGACACAAAAATGACAAAGAAACAACTGTACTCTATAATCTTACCTTATAAAACTGACGAAAAGACATATGTAGTGGATGAAATTTTAAAACAACGAGGACATGAAGTACTTCGACTACCACCATACCATTGTCACTACAATCCAATAGAACTAGCATGGGGGTTTACTAGGACATATTATAACAAACATATTACATCTACTTATCTTGACCAGGAAAGAGTTAAAAAAACTTGGACAGAAGCATTGACTAAATGTACACCAGACATGTGGCAAAATTTTTGTAGACATACAGACGAACTTATTTTGGCAGATTGGACTACTTACATGGGAAACTGCTCACATGACAATATTCCTCCTTTAATTATTTCATTGGAGGAATCAGATTCTGACGATTCCGATTCTGGATTTGATAGTGACTCTGATTCTTCCAGTGAAATAATGGAAGAGGATTGATCATACAAATACACCGACAACATTTACATGTTACATCTAAATCTGCGTCTGTATTTGTTTTTATTTGCTTTTATGTAATTTATTAAAATATTTTTTTCATTGTATCGGTTTGAAATGTCTAACAAATCTTAATTTTTCTGAAAAATTTCTGTTATAAAGAACATTATTAAAACATTAGCATATTTAAGTCAAATGCGACACCACCTGGGGCGGACCAGGAAAATGAAATTTTTACTGGAGTATAGTTTCCTCAATTAACCCATTGGATGTGAAATTTTATTATCCTACAGCCACTAATACAATAATGTTACACTACGATGCCATTTGGATGTAAAATAGAAGACTTTAAAAAAGATGGATACCTATAGACTTTGAGTACTGTGTTTTTATGTTAAACTCAAAACTGATGAAATAATTTTTTTTACCACTGCTTGAATAATTTAAAAGTTTTATTATACATTTGTAAAAAGGATCTTTTACTATTGCTTGAGTAATTTAAAAGTTGTATTAAACGTTTTTATTAATATATGTATATGTGCTATATACTTATATTATTTATTTGTAATAAAATGTAAATATAAAAGTATATTTTTCTACAAGCATGCGTAAAACAACACTTTTCCGCACGCATTTTAATTCAGAAAATATCTCTTTCTCTTTTTTTATTAAATGAATATGTCCTTCAATAACCTTTTGGAAAATTATTGCATTATTACTTTTATGTTGTTGTACCTACTACATACAAATAGTAAAAAAAAGATTATTTTGCATAAAAATAGAGATTTTTAAAATGTTTGTTCTTAAAAAAATCATAATTTATTAAAACACCTCTGTAAACGTTACTCAAAGCAACAACAAACTTTAATTGTCACAAATTAAAATTTTGTTACATTGTTAGGAGTTGAAAATAAAATTTAAAAAATGAATAAAGTATCTTTTTTATGCTTGTAGAAAAAATATTGATCCTAACTCTTGCGGGAAAGTATAACTTTCCGCACTTGATAGGATAATAACTATTTTCGTTCTAGATCAATAATATAATATGATAATTGACTATAAACAGGGATCTGTTCTGTGCAAAGGAATGTGTTATTTTGAATATCAGTCAAAATTCATGTGAATTTAAATAGACCATTCTTGGATATTAATAGTACCTACTTGCAGCAAAAACTGACGTATCTACTTTAGTACCTATTCAATTTAATATTAAATACATTGACTTATTTTCGGCAAGTTTTAAATTTGGTTTGCAGATTTAATTACTTAAGATATTTGTAATGAATACACATATTTTTATTGAAGACGTGACAACATCGTATTTACAATTAATAAGACCACAGAACAATATGAACAGACGTGTATTATACTGGGCGAATTTCATGTAACTAACAGAGCCTACTGAGATGGAAATAAAAAGTGAATGGCTTATAGATATACTCTCCATTTGCATCCCGACAACTCTCCATGCACACCTTTCACTGTGTGAAGCACTGCTGCAGGTTATCTTCGCTGATTTCTGTTTTACGCCCTCTGTAAACTCGTGGCAGATTCTCAAGCAGGATTTGATTTTTGGGAACAAGTAAAAGTCGCAAGGTGCTAAGTCTGGCTAATAGGGTGCGTGTTTTAAGACTGTGACCTTGTTTGGCCAAATAGTCCTTGATACACAGCGCGTTGTCTAGGATCCAGCAGTTCTCTTTCCACATTTCGAGTCTGTTTTGCGAATAGTTTCTCGAAGTCTTCGTAAAACGTCTATTGGCTGTCTGACCTTTTGATACCAATTCTATGTAGACTACGCCCTGTATTTCAAAGAAAACAATCAACATCATATTGAATTTGAACTTGCTCATCCTAGCTTTTTTAGCTCTAAGAGAATTTGGAGGTTTCCAGTGCATTAATAACCTTTTGGTTTCAGGCTTGTATTGAAAATTTTTCTTGCAATTAGACTGACTCTTAACAAAAATTCCCTTTTGATGCATTCTAGGGTGTAATAACAAGAGTCTTACGATGCATCTTCTGCTGTTAGGAGTTAAGGCACAAAAACTTTTCTCTCAAGTTTTCATATACAATTGGTCCACAGTTTCTTTGTTAACATTTATATCTCCATCGATAGCTCAGATACTTAATTCACGATCCTTTCTAACCATTTTGGTTACTTTTGAAACATTCAATTCGCTTTTTTAAGTCTCAGAGGCCGCCCGACACATGATGAACCTAGCCTGGATTCGTCGCTAAGACTAGAGTGACCACGTTGAAATTCGCAATACCATCTGAAAATAGTTGAAACCATTATAGCGAGACATTGTTGATAATTCTATACAAAAATTGTAAAAAATTATTAATTAAAAATGTTTTCGGCTAAGATCCATTTTTCGACCAACTTGCTAATTTCAAAAATTTCCCTGTAGCTACACGACTTATTTTTTAATGACACCCTGAATTTATGTCAACAAAAGATTAAGGTTAGATTTGTGTCTAAAGGTTCTATCGGTGGCGCCTTCTAAGCGGTTATATGCAAAACTAAAAGGACAACTATTTTTAAACGCTGACCCAATTATCTGCCAGTTTCTGGTCTTAGTTGTGGGAAAATTAAATTTGTTTATTACCAAACTCTTGCTTGGATATTTGTAGAATTATGTTTATTATATAGATAATTTTTTAATTGTATGTCATTTTCTTCTTTTTGGAAATAACTGCATGTTTTATCTCATCAGAAAATTCTAATATTTTTTTTTCACAAAAGGTTTCTGTGTTACGATAGTTGAAGCTCGCATATTTTATTGTACCTTCATTTTATGTTTCCGGCAATATTACATACCAGAGATTTTGGAACACAAACAAAGTTGTTCAAAGTTAATTTCCTCTGTTGCGAGTTTTTTTCGATTTTGCTTTTTGCATCCGTTCGACGAGTTAAATTGGATTATGTTTTGTCAATGGTGATTGCAGATAGAGAAACGAATGTTAAAAAAAATGACCGTAAAAACATGTTGGTTGGGTTACGTTTTTTCGCTTTGTAATGATCTATAGGATTTTTTATGCATTTACATAATAAAAAACTCCGTAGGTGTTTTAAATTGGAATATTTTTGTGATATATAACTCAATTTGTTTTTATTAGAATAAATTTAAAAAATTCCACAAATCAGCACATAAATAAAAAAATAATAGTTTATTGCACTATCAAAAGAATACCGGAGGTATATATTTTCCTGTTGAAAATAACCGGGCAATTGGTTTACAAACTCGATTTTAGAGAGCTCTCATTAATTGTTAAATAAAAAATTAAAATAAATTACAATGCTTTTAAATACCTATATACTTTTTTTAAATTTAGTAACTGAGATTCACTTAAAAATTACAAAATTTTGTCAGAACTTTTAAATAATTTAACTAAGGGCAGAAGAGATTTTGTTTCCTTTTTTACCCGACTGACGGAGGGTTATGTTTTCAGCGCGTATCTTGTATCTATGTAATATTCTTCCTTACCTTGTATCTCCAGAACCGCTAAACGGATTTTCACATTTGAGGTATCGTTAGATTTGTCTTAATAGCCCAAGTGTTCTTAGATAGGTGATATTTAAAAAAAATCAAAATGGCGGATGTTTGACGCCACATTGTGAGGTAATAAAAAAATAAATTGTACCAAGCATATCGAGTGGGGTATCAAAATGAAGGATTTTAAACACAAATTCTAAATATGTATATAACTTTTAGTTTTAATATTAAATAGAACGATAAAAAAGAAATGAATTTTTTTTCTGCAAAGCAAATCGGATTTTTTTTTGTATTTCTATCTAAGTTCCTTGGCGAAAGTTGTTTAGTTTTATGAGTAGAACACGTGGTATGGAAATGAAAAACATAATAATAATTGGACGTACAAAATGCTACAGCTGATTTCTCATTTACTATGGGAAATCAATTTTTTTCCATATTTCGATCTATATTTCTTAGGGAAAGTTGTTCAGTTTCATGAATAGGACACGTGAGTTAAATTAAGTTATTACTTTTCCTAACAACAGGAACGCTAAAAAAATTAGCTTTACTAATAAATAATTTAGAACTCACAAATCTCGCACAACTTTTTACAGAGCCATCCGATATTGATAATATATTTTTTATTGGAAAGAGCATACCGCGTGGGCGGTTCCATATCAATTTCAAAGGAAAAGTCCAACCCATTAGGGTAGTCAATCAGGAAATATTTGAATATTCCCATACTGATTGTTGTAAAGTAACACCACGTATAAAACCGTTGGTCCCGGTTGTTTTTGTTGAAAATAGTCATTAAGCCATAACGGCCTCTGTAGCGCAGTGGTTGAGCGTTCGGCTCAAGTTACGGAGGTCCCGGGTTCGAATCCCGGTGACCAACGCACATTGTAAATAAGAATATTTGATTCACAACCCCACATAAATATTTTAAAAATCCGACACAGATGTCTTGTAGCACCATTTAGAAATTAATGATTTCTCATGAACTCTTTAGCGAGTTTAGAATAAGCACTCTAAACTAAAAAGACATAAATAAAAAAATAATTAAAAAATAACAAAAAACCCGCCTGCATGGATAGCTACAACTAAAAATCAATTGAAAAGACTGAAACAAGACGAAAATTCAATGACTAGGTATTTAAAAAAAATCAATGATTAGTTACTTAGGACCAGAAACATAAATTGAAACAGTACCACACCTATGTACCTACGTATTGTACAAATAGAAATATCAGCACGGTAGTCATTCAATTTATTGCAACATTATAAACAGAATTACAGTCGGAGGCATGCACAAAAGGATAATAATTTAACATAGCATACACTTTCATGCCTCCGAATGTAATTCTGTTTATAGTGTTGCAAAAAATTGAATGACTACCGTGCTGATATTTCTATTTGTACAATACGTAGGTACGTAGGTGTGGTACTGTTTCAATTTATGTTTCTGGTCCTAAGTAACTAATCATTGATTTTTTTTTAAATACCTAGTCATTGAATTTTCGTCTTGTTTCAGTCTTTTCAATTGATTTTTAGTTGTAGCTATCCATGCAGACGGGTTTTTTGTTATTTTTTAATTATTTTTTTATTAAGTTAATAAGGACGCCAAAGAACACACATCACAAATTGTACTTCAACACCCGTTTTAAATAATTTATTACAAATTTAATAATTTCAAAATGAACAATTAATTAAATAAATAAATAAAAATATTGAAAACTAAATATTATATCGAAGAAGATTAATTATGGATTTTTTCATCCAATTTCCAAAATTCTGTACGAAATTTACGATTATATTTCTTTTTCTCCATAAAATGGCTGAAAATTATCCAATCTAGTTATAGATTAGTAACTCGGGTGGACCTTTTCGAATAAATTTGGATGAACCCTTAATTGTAACGAATAATCCAAAAAAACAATCCCTTAACGAATATAAAACCAATATCATTCCTTTTTAGACACTCACAATAAATAAAATAATCGAAGGAAACATTATTAAAATCGACTTACTTGTATTTCGAAGAGGTTTAACACAAAGAGTCCAGATTGTTTGACCTACTAACCCGTAATGTGACGAGAATTACTACTCACAACAAGAAAATGTATGTCGATAATTTTACTGTAATACCGCTCATGGCGCATTTTTGAACTACAACTATTAAACTAAGTAATTCTCACCGATATGGACACGGTAACAATAGTCAGGTTAAAGTATATTTTGATACAAAACGATCATTACATCGGTAGAGCTCAATCATCAGGCTTTTTTTAAAAAGGACTCTTTCACCAAGACCCGTGACTCCTTCCACAGACATCCAGGAAGCCTGCTAAGTCTATGTATATTGTCTGATACATTAAAACTAGACCTCTTAAGAAGACTAACCATCACCAGAGATAGACGCTGGAAGCTCATACCTGTAACAGTCAGCGAACTCTACAAAGACCTTAAGGTGATATACTCCAACATTTTGGTGCGAAACCTAGAAAGAGCAACGATACACAAACAAACCCAGTACAGAGAATAAATGTAAAAATTTTGTCAGGTATAAATTTACCCCGATATTTAAAACAGCTACTGATTCACCGAACTGTACTCGGAGGTTCATAGTAGAGGGCGCTTTAAATCAGCGAATAGAATATTTTAAATCTGTATTGCGTTTTTCTCAAAAATTTCAAAATATTTTGATATGAAATTTTAGTCATGAATAGTTTGTTTCATTTTACGTGGTAATTTTTATTTTGGTAATTTTCTCTTTAATAATATAATTGTATAAATAGGTATAAAAATAAATATTTATTCAAATTGTTTTCTCGACGCTCACGACAACTGACAACTGTCAATACTATCTAGTGTACAGGATAAGATAATAGGAAGGGTAATTTGTCAATTTTTTTATTAAAGTTATTGAAAGATCAAAAGATTATAAGTATTTTCTCTTAAAATAATAATATATTTATTAAATATTATTCTGTGTAAACCACCTTCCTTTCTTTCTCTTGATTATTAATGTTTTAATAAATTAGATTATAGGTAGGCAACACAAAATACACGTATCCTAGTTTCCTACGGACTCGTGATTTTATCACATTTCAGTTTGTTTTCGTATTTTTGCCAAATAAAAAAGTTTTCGTGGAAACTAAAAATTTATCGATAAAATTTTAAGGACTCGTGGTATTACCTTTGACAAAATTTTTACATTTATTCTCTGTACTGGGTTTGTTTGAGTACCTATCGTTGCTCTTTCTAGGTTTCGCGCCAAAATGTTGAAGTATATCACCTTAAAGATCTATTACGTTTTATTGTTCACCGACAGGATCACCTTCGTCACGAAATCACGCGATCTTCTTGATTATTTATGTACATTCTTATTAATTTTAATAAAACCATTTAACCTTTAGCGAAACTCTATATATTTCTTTATTTTTATGGTTTGAATAACTGTTAAAATTAAATGATAAAAAGAAGACGTAGGTATATTCCTTAATTTTTTGTTTCATGTTTTAATAACCATATCCGTTAACAGTATTTTACTCCCTTAAAGCTGTTTTAATTGCTAGACGTTGTTAGGTAATCAAAATTTAATACTTAAGTAAACGAATTAATGTTGAAAACATAGTTTAATTTAATATACTAGTTTAATTTAATATACTTGTACTAAACAAACAGAGGTGAAAACTCGGGTGTTTTCTTTTAAAATATATTTTGGTTGCCTGAATATCTTTCTGTATATTAAAGACAACAATTCATATCTGTTATTATTAGTAACAAAAACCATATTTAGTATGCTACCTGTAGTCTGTATATATAATTTCATGTAAGTAGTACTTAGTCTTATTAATTATTACGGTTATTGTTAACCAAATAATGGTCTCGTTTGCATTTATTTTAATAGAAAAGTTAACTAAGAAGAGAGCGAAGTAATAAATTGAATTAAACTTGGTTAAACCTTTTATACAGGGTGTCCCAGGTTTTTTTGATCAGGACTATAACAGTGATTAGAAAAAGATATTTTAAAGTAAGTTCCCAGTATGATTATAAGTCGTGAAACTTTTTCTTTCTGAGATACAGGGCATCAAAGGTTTCCACAAAAAGATTTTTATTTTTTATGCATGATCGGTCGGTAAAGTACATATTATTATATATATTTAGCGGGCGTAAAGTGCCACTTTAGTGCCCGTGGACTACTTTACCGCCCACCAGCCGTTAAATGTAACTGACGGGCGGTAAAGTTATTTTTTTATCTTAAATATTAAAATACTTACAATCATCTAAACTAACAATGAGTCTAAATAAAAATGGCCACCACCTATTTTGACTTTGTTTCTAGGGTAACGAGAACATAGGTATATAGATTATTGTTTTAAAATATTATTTCTAGTCTCTGTGCATATTAGTTTAAATCAAATTATATATTTTAAATAACGAATGAATACAAATTATTCGGTGAATGGTTATACAGGGTAAGTTGTTAATAATATCGAGGCTCGAGTTATAAAATTCATGCAACTTGAAATGACATTTATATTAAATTGTTCACAAAAAATAAAAATTAAAAATATCATTTATAAGTTTTATTACTAAAACAATTGTGCAATTTTTTTAATAAATGATTATTAAAACGGTCGTGCATAAAAGTTTGTATGTATTTCGGGCGTAAACAGCGTTTATGGACCTTACGTGTTAATAGCCCTCGCCTGCGGCTCGGGCTCTTATTTACACTTTGCGATCCATAAACGCCTGTTTTACGCCCTTGATACATAAATAACTAATAATATCCGAACTATTAGAAACTTTAAAATAAAAATTGGTACAAACAATAGTGGGATAAAGAGTCACAAGCGGAAATATAAACACATTGACCAGTGGCGAAAATGGGTTATTAATAATATTAATTTGGCTAAAAAAAGCACGGTACTGGATTAATTGTAAACAAAAACAATATATTTTATTTAAATAAGAGAGCACAAAATTAAAATAAATAAATTAACAATAATACAATACAGCATATTTATTTGCCAAAATTGCTCCAAGTAGTACCCATTGTTTTCAATACATAACTCAAATCTTTGCTTTAAAGAGCGCCGCTTTTTTGTTAAATGATAAGGAGATATGGTAGCGTTCTGTATCCTTTTAGTTCTTTTCTCGTAGCCACAGGTGTAGCATAAATTAATTGTTTTGTGTCCCCAGGCAAAAACAATCTAGCGGTAACATATAGGGTGATCGTGCTGGCCCGGCAATATGTCCACCATGACCAATCCACCACACCACCACTGAGGATAATTTTTATCAAGCCACTGTCTTACATTGGGAATAATGAGCTGGACATCCATCTACTTAAAACCAGGTATGTTGACTATTATAAATTGGACAGTTTACTAAAATTTTATGGAGATTGGTAACCAAAGAATCCAAAAGAGTTTCCATCCATCTACGAGGCTTTATGTAGGAACCTAAGAAAATATTATAATGACAGCCACACATTAACGAAAAATTCACGTTGGATATTTCTTTGCCTAATGTAGTGAGGCTTTTTTATTGCATCTGCATGTAGATTATAGAGGTTTACGACGCTTTGTCGTGTAAAACATGACTCGTCAGTCCATATTATTTTTGACAAGAATTTCAAATGTTCCTTAATTTTGTTTAATATTACCCCAAAAAACTCTGTTTGGCAAACCTTGAACGGGTTGATAATGCTTTGCATATTATTTCTTTTTAATGTTCACCAAACTATTGTCTTGGAAATGGTCAAAATCAGTGATGCTTTTCTAACACTTAGTTGACGATTCTCTCAAAAAGAATTTATGATCTGATTGTTTCTTCTAGTTAGTTGTGGTCTAACAAAAACATTTTAAGGATCATTGCCTAATGTGTCGATACCGCACACGCTCAATATTTGGTGTACATCCCTAAAAACACTGCGGTGCGGTTGCCTTCTGTTTGGAAATCTCCTTCGGTATTCTTAGACCGCTTCTGCGGAATTTCCGTTACAGAATCCACAAACAAAATGTATGTCCGCATACTTTTGATTTGTAAGTTTGAGGTTTGTACTGACAGATTGACACACAAAAAAAAAACTAAATAGACATAACGTCAAACCTTAAACAAACACATTTATTGCAACTACAATTTCTGGCAATATCAAACTGGGGTCTAATCTACCCTTACGAACATAATAATAACAAAATCCTAATTTGAGGACAAATGGCGGTAGCTACAAATAAATTTTAAACAGACACTTATTAAATTAGAAATTCAATTTAATATTTAAATATGACTGTTTACAACCTAATCCAGTGCCGTGCTTACTTTTTTTGGCCGAATTTATATTATTAATTAGTAATATCTCCACCACTGGCCAATGTAAAAACTTGTTATTATTTACGTTTTTGACTCTTCATGCTAGCATTGTTTGTACAAATTTTAATTTGTATATTTGTAATAGTTCGGATATTAAAAAAATAAAAATTTCTTTTGTCAAAAATATTGACGCCCTGCCCTGTATCTCAGAAACAAAAAGTTTCACGACCAATGTTCATACGGAAAACTTACTTTAATATAACTTAATTACTGTTAAAGTTTTGATCAAAAAATCTGTGACACCCTGTAAAATAAAAATAAGTCAAAAACGAAGATTTAATTATATATTCTATATATTTTATTCACTTTAAAACCTTATTAAGTTAACAAAAATATAAAATAAATGATTTTCCATTCAACAATAAAAATAAATTAGATGTATTTCTGGCAACCGAATTAATTAAAATGTCATTTCGTGAAAAGGAATAAAACAGAATGTTATGCTCTAACAATACAGAATAGCAATTGTAATGGAGATGAAATACCGCTTTTAAGCCAACAGAGTGCCTGCCATTTATTGAATTTTCATAAATTAAGTGCATTAAAACAAAGATTTGATGAAACAATCGCTAAAACAAAGGATTTTCTTAAAAAGTTTAATTTAAAACTTCTTAATATGTTTATTATGTTCACAAAAAAAGGAGAGAAATATGGCATATAAATATTGTTTTTAAAGTCAAGTTTTGATAATAAGATGTTTTTAGATAGTCACCGGTTATACTGCAGCCTAATTGGGCTTATTGAACTTCTTCCCATGGTTCATGTCTCCCATTTCAGGTTCTGAGAAGCAGTATGTGTGTAACTGTTTTAGGTTCCCTGCTGCATCATCTGCAGGTTAGATCTCCATTGAACAGTTATTTGCATTGCAGGTGTCCCTTGACAGGTGCATGCTGCGTAAACGATCCTGTAATTTATTCTGGTTTTGTGCAGTAATTTAGCTCTTCTGACACACGTCTTTTCATTACAAATTCTACAGTGTGCTTGACCAGAGATGTGTTCGTAATGTTGTTTACGGTTCCAGGCTTTCATTCGGCTCCGGACCGTACTTTTTGGATACCCCTAGAACTGGCTCTAGTATATCCACACAGACTAGACACTAGGTGTCTTAAAAGCCCCAATAGTCGCCTTTCTATCTATCTATGTATTGTTTCACCTAGATTTGTGAGCCCTCATATAATTTTTTTAGCGAATTACAAAATAAGACACGTTTGTGATAAGGTATAGCCCTAAAGTTCCTTATGTTAATTTTTTTAAAACAGGTATTTAAGAATCATGCGGTTTGATTTCGTCTCCAAAATATCTTTTCAAATTTTCTGCTTTATTTTATTGATCTAACAAAAATTTTGTTTAGGTGCAGAATAGGAGCAACGTCTAACAGGACTTCCTCTGAACTGCATCTTAGAGCTATAGTTATGCCAATCCAAGCAAGTCTTTGGACCTTGCTTAGCTTAATGATAGCATTTTTTTGTTATATTTTTATCCGCTGTACCACCATGTTATTATTCCAGTCTGGTTTTACCTTTTGTCTTTGACTACCATTGAAGTAGTTATCGCCGTATTGGTTATGTATTTAAAATATTGATTTCAGGTAAATTTTGAGTTTTCACTACAAGGTACTCAACCTCTTTCACCACTTGTATATTTGTACGATTAAGGAGTAGAGGACCTGCGTCTTTTAAGTTTCTTGTTCTGGTAAATACAAATTTAGAAGGTCCATTCCGTGACTACATTTGCATTCTATATCTTGTTATAATATTAAATTTTGCTTGATCTAGGTGTCTTTTATCACATCGTCCACAGAATGGGTAATAAAATTCCCCACTGAGACATTTCTCTAGTTACCTGAATATAACACACGACTTTTTAACATACAGTCCATCAACCTGCAGTTTGTTTCGTTTATGTCTTTTAGGCAAAAGGCCCTTGTAATCTTTTTTATTTAAACTTTGCGTGTTATTTAAATTTCGTGGTTCTTTGCTTCTATACCAGATAAAAAATTTCAATTTTCAAAGCTTCGTTCTTCTTTCCATGACGCGTCTTGTCTACGACGCGTACTGAATTCGTATTTTAGTATAATAGGTTCCAGATTAACAGTCAGAAAAATGTTAAGCTTTGAAAATAATGTGATTTTTCTCTATGTCTATTGGCGTCCAAAAAAGAGGATGTTTTGGATTCATCCTTATCCAATTTATGAACACCGGGTAAAACCATGAACAGAAGGATCGATTTGTTTATACTCAAGTATATATCTATCTATATTTTAAAAACATATTTTATTTCGTTACAAACATTTTTTTTTTATTCATACCTTTTATTTTTAGATAAACTTTAAATGTAGAATTAGTTGTAAAAAAAATTATACGCTGGAAATTCTAAACATTTAATAGAATCAAGATTGTGTGGTGCTTTTTATTCCGTTGTAAAAAATGAAATTAAAGCGAGTTACGTTGAGTTTCAGAGTAAATAATAAATAATTTTAGAAAGCGGAGTGAATTGAAAAATCTTAAAAGCTTTATATCAAACAGTTAAGATATATACCTAATTGAAAAGTTTAATTTTAAAATTGTAGAAAGTGCTTTAATTTTTTTATTATTCTTTGACAAACAATTAAGTGAGTGACTCAAACAATCAAAACATAAATATTTTAAAATAGTTCGTTCGTTCTTTCATTTGATTACAATCGAACTTCACGCCGAGTTATAGGTCTCAAAATGACACGACCTTGTTACCATCGGTCGAAAAATGACCATCTGTTTATTAAAAATAAGACAAAACCTTCATTGAAATACATGCCAATATATTCAAAGATTCGATCTATCACATTTTGACCAAGAATTGGGATTGTTTTGCACAAGCTTACGGATGACCAAAAAATTCTTCGAATTCGACATTCGAGAGACATAATTAAAGAGGCCAAGAATGATAAAAACTAAGCGTCAAAGTTTCGCATGGAAGCACCCAAATCCGAAAAGAAGCCGTTTGGAAAAGTCAACAGTAATGACAATGTAGATTTGTTTCAATAATTCGAAGGAAATTATTCACAAAGAA
Organism: Altica lythri; assembly: GCA_964028335.1. Classification (NCBI taxonomy): domain Eukaryota; kingdom Metazoa; phylum Arthropoda; class Insecta; order Coleoptera; family Chrysomelidae; genus Altica; species Altica lythri. The sequence continues at coordinate 78,446,284 of OZ034802.1, forward strand.
TTCATTCCAGCTGGCCAAACGGTTAATGTTGTTTATTAACTTGGTGTTATGAGGCGTTTGGTCTCGCGTATTCGTCTTGTTGCAGGATACTTGTATCTAATTTTTTGACAAAAAATTGCATCAGCCACTTCCCATATTCTTCAGATATGGCACCGTGTGATTTTTTTCTGTTCAGTAGTCTACATTTGGCCGTGAAGAGACAGCGGTAGGTTACGTAGAGGCCATCCAAACGACTATTTTAAAGAATGTTCCGGTCAATGAACTGAAATTCTCGTTTGAATAAAATATGGATGGTGTACAACGCTATATCAACTATAAAAGGGTCTATTTTAAATTAAATAAATTCCATTTTCCGAAAAAATAATAAGGTTATGTTAGCCTAGGCTTGAATCAGCCTGTGAGCAATTGCCAGAGCGTCGTCCTTTATATCTATTAACTCTAGTCTTGTCCAAACTGCAAACAGCAAATTAAAAAGTTAAAAAGGGGCAATAGGCGTTTAATCAATCAAAATCGTAGCAAATAGATTCGTTACTCATTTTTGTAACGATTTTTCCGTCGCAAACGTTTTGTTAATCTACCAATAAAAGTATTGCTTAAAAACATTTATGTAAAGTTAAATGCCTATAAAAATAATTTTATCTACTCCTTTGACAGTAAATGTCATTTATACTCATTGTCACCATGCAGGGTAAGTAAGCTATAACGCACAGTTGTGCGTAATGAAACGTCATGTTGGAACGCGTATTTATGCATGTAAAACAAAACATTTTGCTGTTTTAAATAATTGTTACATTAAAAAATGTTTTTTCAGCAAATATCTAACCCACACAATATTATAAATTAAAAATGTACAATACTTTTTATTAAAAAATAAAACAGATTTAGGCAACATATATTAAATGATTATTTAATCTAGTTTGTTACTTAATGTCATTACTTTGATAAATGTTATTTTAAACGCAAAATTTCGTCATATATTTTTTTAGAGATTTCAAATATTAAGAATTAAAATTAAAATATTGAGTCGTAGATAAAGCATAGTACGTAACTCGAGTGGTAAGAGGTATTACGTACTCGTGTAATTACGCACTCGCCGCTACGCGGCTTCGTGCGTAACTTTTCCACTCGTACGTAATGTCCTACTTACCACTCTTGATACGTAATATACTATTAAAAGTTAGGAATATTTTTAAATTCTTTAAAATAAAAAAAAAACTTGTAAAAGAAGCAGGAACATAAGAAAATAACAAACTGTTGGTAATTGGCATATTATTTTTACCTTTATATTTAATTTATTACTAGATTATATTGCAAATCACAATTTTTTAATAGCAGCCGTAAAATAAATTCTCCTTTCTCCTAATCACATGAAAAAATATTTGTATCTAGGAATTTTTTTAATAAAATCTAAAATAAAATCCATTAGTTTTCATTTACTTAGTAATCTAGTAGATCGGATGTTGGAAGCCAAAAGACTATACTTATGTGAAAATTAAATTTTCCGAGTTATTTCTTTTTCATTAAATCTTTTACTTCGCGAAGGCAGCCAGAGCCGTTTGCATATCAGACGACTCCACAATTAAGTTGAAGCTTTTGTGATTAAATTAATTTTGCCTTTCATTAAAGTTCTTGTTTCAGTCGTTTTAAAATGAAGAATTACATTTTCACTTGAGACTCGATGCATCGCTTTTACGACTTTCTTATTTTTTTATGAAACCAAATCTCTTTAATATTTTGTTACACTCACATAAATATTTTAACACACCAATACTCAGAAAAAAGATCTCGGGTTTACGGTCGAAAAAGGGTCTCATTTATAGCTCATTTATAGACCGCTCGCTGTTTCCAGGCAAGAGGTGACTCCTTAAACTGCTTTTTTTAATTTCATATGTATGCTTAAAAAGAAGTTAAATAAGTGTCATATAATAAATGAGGCGAATTAAGATATAATCAAAAATTCCGATCAACTACTAAGGCAACTTTGGCAAAATGGTTAAGGGTTCTATAGGTAGAAATCAGAGATTTAAATCAGATAGTTGCTTGCTTAATATAATAAGATATTAACTGCACCACCTTACATTGCCATATATTAGGAATTCATTGAACTACATATATACTAAAAAAAATAATTAGTATTGGAATATTAAAGAAACGCGGCGAACGGGATAAAAAGTATTTATGCCAGTCTCCTGGTTTTAAGCTACCTCCATACAAATTTTTAGCCAAATTGGTTTAGCGATTCTTAAGTAATAAAGACGACTTTCTTTTATATAACTTATAGTTTTGATAAAACATTATCTAATTATCTAATCTTGGTTATTTTTTACATGTCGGTGTTTATATTAACTTGGTAAGTATTTATAAATCTCTGTATGTTCTACCCTGCGGGTGATAGGGAGATTATTATTGAATATGTAAGTATAAGGTTTATCCGTTGTGGAGATTAAGGCTACTAATTATTTCCAGCTTTATTTAATCTCTAGGACAAAATTAATACTTTTTTAAAACAAACTACGTAACTTTTTTAATTTTGTAAACAGTATATAAAGATATGATAAGCATTATATATTTTATTTGTTTTTTAAACATCTAAAATAATCGTTAGACTGTAAATAAAATAAAGTAGCAATATAAGTCCTATGAGCATATTTTGGTCAACTACGTCGATAAAAACAATAAGGGTTCAATTTTATGTTGTTTATTTGCTATAGAAATTGATTGGTAGCAATTTTGCTAAAGCAGCTTTGTCCTTTTCATCTACGTTATTATTATGTTTATTCCAACCACGTCTCAATGTAATGTCAAACCCCAACTAAAGAAAACTTGCGGATATGATTGGGATTGGGTTTTACTGTTTAGGTGAAACAATGATTGTTATTTTGTAAATAGTTATGATATACCGACGTTCAGTAGACTTTTTATAAATAAAAATGAAAACATATTATCACAAATATAATATAAAACCGAGTATTGTAAGCTATCCTACTAACTGCGCCAATTATTAATATTTTCATTATTAAAACAATTAATAAATCATCCAACATTTTATAACAAGTATATATATATAAATATTTTTATTTTTTTAATTTTAGGATTATTTAATTAATACTTGTACAAAACAAAAAAATTGGTTTTATATTTTTATAATATTTTACAAAATTTATAAAATTAACAACGAAAAAATTACATTTAACAAAATCTAAAAAGGCTTGTTCAATTTAACTTAAAAAAATCTAATTTAAAATTTCCATTCATAAAGAAATTTTGTCTGAATTAATTTTCTGTTTACGTTACCGTTGAGATCTAATTACAGGTGACACTTTATAATTACGACACGAAATGAAAGCTTTTCGAGCATTTTAAACGAAATTTGTTTTACGTTTTGTGGTCGATTGAATAATAAAATGGAAACGTTAAATTTAGGTATATTGGAATATGTGTTCTTTACTAAAAGCTTCTATTTAAATTTTATTTTTAATAAACACGTATGATTATATTTTTAGCGAAAAATAATAATTAATAAATCGATAAGCTTTTTTTATTTAATAGATTTCAAAGATAATAATAGTATACCTAATACTATTATGACGTTTTACAGAGTCTCTGAAAATCAAAGAACATATAGACCGTTTACTAAGAACCAACAACTACTTCCCTGGCTATATGCTACGACGGACATTGAATTACAGTTCAAAGTTAAACGGGGTTAGTATATCTGCAAGATAGAACTAACCATTTTAGTTTGCAATTCGAAAGGATATCACTTGTAGACCGGTTTCGACGTATTGCGTCTCATCAGTACAAGGAAGATATCCATCCAGAAGCTCTAAGAGCAACTAGATTGGAGATATGTCTGAAATCACACAAATACATTATCTTTAGTAAAGAAAATGTTAAAAGTGCGATAATAGCGACATCTCCATAACTAATTGCAAACTGAAATTCTATTTGACAAAAAACCTCTCGGTTTGTATGTCTATTGATTTAAACTTTATTTTGACATTATTATTATTTAGAAATTTAAACCTACGATTCGCTCTTCTCCTACCGCCGCACAAAGGGTCAGAAGGTATTGTTTGAAAAATATGTACATATCTTACTTTATTCTTGTTGTATAATGTGAAAAAATTGCAAGAAAATTCATTCTTGCGTTTTCACTCTCTTTACCATTAAATTCCACCCCGCAGTAAGGAATGACGATGATAATAATAATAATAATAATACTGATATCTTTATTTGTTTTAAAACAGTTGGGTTTAAACAAAAAAAGTACCGTTTGACCCATTTTACGCCCTATACTAACCTACTCCTTTTTTGCTTTAAATTTAAATAGCTTAACTTATCCTGTAAATACTTCTTTAATAGTTTTGTTTTTGTTTAGGTACTACAGTTGGTACAGCTAAATAACAGGATTACTTTGTTTGCCAAATTTTTAGATAAAATTCCAATGTTTGTCGTCCAGAGCTGCAACGAAAACTTCTGAAAAAGACTTCAAGCTTGAGGATTGTACAGTAGAAGAGAAGTTAATCGGCTTTAAACTAAAACTGGACAAACAGGAATTGGTTAAATATTTTTCTTTTTGATGAGACCCAAAATAAGCCTTTTAGATGATCATCGAAATATAATGTTAAAATCCTTTATAAACGTAGTATTTAGATTTGAACTTTTATGCTGACTATATTAAAATCCTTAGAAATATGTAAGAATAAAAGTTTTTGCCAAGATTATATTTATTCAACATAATACTAATTGCTTCATTCTTGTTTTTAATAAACTCTAATCTCCCCTGTTTTCTTATAATTGCGTAGACGACCTAATTAGTGTTTTCTTTCGCAGTATGGTAACATCTGTGCTTTACCTCACTTTATTCTAAGACTTTATCAAAAACATAATCAGATTTTAATGTTCAGAGCATCAACTTTACAATACACTAATTTTGTTTATTAAGTTTATTACATTCCTGTCCTTAAAACGTAATTTATAAATCATAAAAATGCGCGATAAGAAAATCTATAAATTTAAAAAAAAATTGTTAAAATTAAGCTACAATAGAACGGGATTATGTATTTATAAAATTGAAAAGTAGTTAATTAGTTCTTCCTTTTCTATTTGGTACGACCGGTATTTGACCCTAGAATTATTGAATGCGATGCATTCTGAAAGTATGTGTATTGAGGTTTCATCCTGTACCTCACAGAATCTGCAGTTTGATTCATCTACCAATCCTAATTTCTTTATTTGTCCTCTTAATCTCAGAGCCTAGTTAGTATTCCTGTTATAATTCGGAGGTTCTTTTTACTAAGGTTAAGACATCTCTTCTGGTTATAGTTTCCCAGGATCGTCTTCGATTGTCTTAGTCCTTCTAAAACATTTCAGTACTTGGATTTTTCACTATCTATTTTTACCTTAGTTTTTCTAAGATTGTATTACTGCTGATTCCACAGGATGATTCTGGTCCAATAGGTATGGGGTTTCAGCTCTTTCTTTTGCCAGCTTGTCTGCTGTTTCGTTTCCTTCTATTCCTATGTGTCCTGGAACCCATAGGAGGGTATTTACAAAACGGCAGCAATCTCCGTTAATAATTCTATCACTCATATATGAGTAGGTACACCTTATATAAAAATAAAAATATTACATAATTATAAATTCATTTTTCGTTTACTTATTAAATTTCAACATTCTGAAGTTGGTAACAATTATGTGAATATAATTCAAACTGTAAAAGCCCACTTTATTCTACTCTTGGGCGCAGTTTTCGGTAAATATAAATGAAAGTTTTAAAAGAAGTGAGAGTTAGAGGACCCCAGAGATTTGTAAAGTTTAAAAGAACATTTTTCACCGTATTGTATTTGTTGAGTTTTGAACTGGATTTAGAATTTGCTTCAAGCACATATGGTGAGTTAGAAAGAAATATAATTTCACAGTTTTATCAAAATAAGTCGAATGTTGAATAGTTGTTTTTAAAACTAGTTTAAACTTAGCAAAAATTCAATTTATATTAAAAATCCTTATAAAAATTCTTAAAAAAAACATGGATTTGTAGGTACCGGACTTTTCTTAAAGCGTCGCTAATCGCACATTACTCGCCGGCCACTAAACCCCGATTTCGAATGTCGATTACTGAAATATTTAATAAAATTAAGTAATTAAGTGTATATTTTTGTCACATATTTGTGTAATTAACATTTGAAATCTACTTTTAGTTATTAAGATGTCCAAAAAATCAAAGAAGCAGAAATTAAAGAGCAAATCTACAAGTCCCTCAAAGACAAACTAGGTATCTGGATCTGGAAAATTGAAGAGGGGCGAGCAAGTGCTCTCTGGCACTGAGGCCACATATGGCTCATTGTGCATCCTTTCGTGTGTAGGGATACCCACATACATCAGACCTAAAGATTTAAATAGGTGAGGAGACTCCCGAGGGGGATTTCCCTGACATCGGTTGGTGTAAGTCAGTAGGTACTTGCCCAACACGGATCTTCTAATTTCAGACAAAACAGAGCAGTCATACATTATAGGCTCTACTGTTTCCTCCTCTGGTTCGCAACCTCTGGATAGGGGCGATTCTGCTAATTTTATCCTAAAGAGATATTGTCGCAATTAGCAGTGACCGGTTAAGGTTCTTACCGCTGTTCAGAAATTTTGTCTGCCTTAAATTTTCTCGCTGTTTACTGAAGTAATACCTCTCTGGCCAGTCTACAGTTCGTTGTTTATTCCCAGCACTGTATAAAGTTTTGTTGAGAGTGCTGTTTGGTAAGATTCACGACAGATGATATTGTTAGCTTGGTAGATGGAGAAAGCCTAGGTAACACATTTGTAGCTCGCGGTTGCGTTTAGAGTTTCTATATCCTTTTATCCAGCTCAGAGTGACCACGTTATTGTCGCTGGCCTCAGTTAAAGTTTGGTGATATTCTAGTACCTAATAAAATAATACTTGTTCTATTCAATGTCAGTAGTGCCAGTCGGCAGTCTGTATAATTATTTATGAATAACATCCACGATGGAGAGGATAACCGTTAACTTACTTAAAAGTGGAAGCAATGGGTCAGGAGAAATTCTGTTACTTATTTTTTTGATGATTTTTTTGTCCCAACACCTCTTTCAAATCTTATATTAAAAACAAATTGTGTAGGTACTCGGAAGAAGGGAAACAAAGAGAGTCAGAAGGCGTTGGGCTACATGATATTAGGAGGAACGAGAAATAGATAGGTCAGAAAAAGTTATGTTATGTTATGTTTTTATGGCAATTTTTTTGTCACTACATGTTTTTCGAACCTATCGTTAAAAGCTTTAATTTTATGTCATTAAACAATATTTAATCCTTAATCAAGTTAAAGAAAAAATCTGACTTTAAATTATAATAACACTATCGATTGCCTTTTAAGTTATTAAGCAAACGAAAATAAAAGGAAAATAAAAGACATGCTCGACAGAGCGCTATCGTAATCATCCATAATTTTTGCTACTTTGGATGTTAAAAAACTCGTTAAGGATAGCTCGACCTAAACTTCGAATACGCGCGTTCTCTCCCCATGAGAAATTTTATAAAAAGAAAGCAAGCTTGTGAAAAGTATATCCCCTTTCATTTGTTCAACGTCATATAATAAAAAATCTGAATCCGGGCATTTTCCATCACGGCAAAATGCGTCTTACAGTGCCTCCAGGTGTCTTCAGTCATAATTCATCATTCCTAGCTGTTGATAAACTCAGCAGAAAACTTGTTTCGGGGCTTAACATTGACAAGTAATTGATTATGTAGCGAAGTTTAGTATAAGACTTGTTATAAATGAATGTACTGTAGACAGATATTTAGAGAAATTCCGCTATGTTTTTAAATTTTTAAACGAGATAAATGATAGGTTATTGAAAGGCATGTCAAGGATGCTAAATATAAATGTGTTAAGATAATTTATAATAATAATGTATCTAATCCACCAGAAGAAGGTATATTAATATAAATAATCATTAGTTGAATTTACTAAATTAATTACGGTTTAATTAATTATATATAAGAATAAATTACTTTACTGTGGAAAACTATTTGTTTATGACAGTTTCTATAAAAAATTTAAATAGAATACAATGGTTGTGTTTTTAGTTTTGCATATAGCCGCTTGGAAGGCGCCACTAATAGAACCTTCAGACCACAGATATAGACAATATAGATCGGAAATAACCATTTGGCGAAATCCTAAAAATACACACACCATGCGATTGAAATTAAGAGGTTTATGCTCATGCGCATTTGCTCTTTTATCGTTTTGAAGCGTATGACACATGTGTCATCTTTCATTTGTGTCAATTGAAATTTTTATTATTTATTATAAATTAGTTATTTGGCGTTATTAATCTGTGCTCAAAACGCTTTATACATTAAATTTAATAAGTTCAAGTTAAAATTTAAATTTTTAACAAATTCTGCTCTGTACGTTTCAATGCGCAGTCGCATAAATCTCTCTTTTTCGCTTTCAATTGTACGTATTTTATAAAAATGACATTTCCGATCTATATTGTCTATATCTGTGCTTCAGACACTAATCTAACCTCACACAACAAAATATTGACGCGATTCGTCAGCCAATTAAGGAAGACCGCCGTTTAACATACAAAGATAGCAGCATGTTAGGGCATTTTAAAGATCTCCATTCAAACGAACTGGGTGTTACGAGGTTGGTTTCACGTTGGATCCCTCATTTGCTTACAGAAGAACAAACAGGGGTTCGCGTCAATTGGCGTAAAAAACATTGAAACGATTAAACAAAAAAAAAAACTCTTAAAACGTTTACAGTATTGTTAGTGGTGATGTATCTTAGATTACTCCTACGAACCGAAAAATAAAGGCCAATCCGCTGTGAGGGTGTTTCATTATCAGGAAAAACCAACAAAAGTGATCCGTTCTCAAAGTGTTTCAAAGAGAATGGTCGCAACAATTACTTTAGAAGATTAAAGAACGGTTACTTCCGATTGGTATATAAACGTTGGTTTACAATAAGTTATCGCGAGACTCTGGTAAAACAATACGCCACAGCGAATCATCCTACATTAGGACAATACAAGTACTCACACTGCCCAAAAAAAAATCGAGTTTTTTGAATTTTAAAACATGAACCATCCACCGTATAGGCCCGACCTAAGTCCCAACGACTTCTTCACGTTCCCAAAGAATCAAAAATTCAATGTGTGGGTTGTGGGTACCGAATCTAGTCATGAGAAGCCATAGATGACTTTCAGGTGTCAACTGAAGACTGGAATAACTGTTTTACCAATTGGTTTAAACGTATGCAAAAGTGTATTGATCTTGATGGAACATATTTTTATGGCTATATGCAAAACTAAAAAGATAACCCTCGTATGTACAATGATTTAATAAAAAAATGTATAGTGGTAAAATTGTGCTAAACATAATTCTTAATTTTTCATCCAAAAGACAATAACCAGAAGATATCTTAAAGTGCTTCCTCAGTTTCTCAAGAATCATCCAAACGTGCTAAATTTTTTGATACTTCTTTGAAGTACTCTTTAAGTTTAAGAGCTTTCTTGTTATTATACTTTGAATAAAGAGATTTTTTAACTGTATGTATACCATAAGAACAAAAAGATACCTTTAAGAATGCAGTGGCATTAACAGAACTAGTGAAAATGAATTAATAGTAAGGTTACATATTTTGAGAACCTAATTACTAGAAAATTATTAACATAAAATTTTTCTTTGTTATTTATGTCGCTCTTTCTAAGTTCACTTCTTCCGCAAAAATGTCCCATAAGTAGAATAGCTTTGTAAGTTACATCAGAATAGTCAATTTTATATGGACTAAATTATGGAGAAAAAAGTTCTTACAATGACCTAATGCCACAAGAATCTAAAAATTTTTCCTAATGGGTACTCAAATTTTGAATATCTAATATCCAAATTTAAGTCTCTTATTGCATCTTTGCAAGTTTCTTATTTTGTCCAGGACATTGATGTAATTCATATGTCAGTAGAATTTCTAATCGAAATTCTAATCTAAATGCCTCAATGTTTGCAATGGCGGACATATCGATGTAGCCACATCCGGCAACCAGACCGAATTCCAATTTGTGTTATCAACGTGAAATAATTATGGCCAACTTACGGTCTTTGCCGCATTTACCTGCAATTTGACTACGGAGAGGAGTGGATAGTGGTGTAGTTTATAGTGAACTACAATTTGTCAGTTGACTAATTGTGGTGAGAATTCATTCTAAATAACACACCTTTGTTGTAGGAGTAATATAACGTCAGTGTATACATAAATATAAATACAGAATTAAACTAAATTCTAATAAAAATATTATAAAATTATAAAAAAGCGAGTCTTTTGGTAGATTCAAACCAGCTGTCATACGGGACGGAATGTATAAAGCCATTAGCTATCTTACTCGGCTAAATCTGAAACATCGAAATCATTAGATCATTCTGCTCGTTTAAAGTTAGTCAAGTTTTTCAGGAATTTTACTTAAGCAGCACCTAAGAGACGAAAGGAAACTTGATTTTATAAAGTTTGCGGAACCTAACCTGTTTATGATGGATAAATTATTTCCTTGGGGCGAGCTGCGGCCTCGTGAAATTAGATTGTGTATAAGCGTTTTCTTCAAAGATGTTTTAGGGATTTTTAATAAACACTTGATTTTAAAAGACCCATGTTTTATCAATGGTATAAATAACAATTGAATTTCTTGGTCTTACCTCAAATGCCATGTAATAAAGTAGCTTCTAGCGTCCTTGAAAGCCCATCACATTGGCAAAGGACATGAACTGCGGTTTCCTCTTCCTCTTGGCAGTATGGACAGATGTCTACATCTACCAAGTTCAGCTGACTCATGTATTTTCCTCGACAATCATTCTGACATCATTTCGCCTTTGTCATAACAGCTTTGCATTAAATTTCGCCGAGTGTCTTTTTATAAAGACTTGTCCCTGGCCCGGAGATTTTTTCCACCACTCCTGAGCCGTCTCTAGCCTCTATTTTTCAATGGCTGCCTTTCTGAAAGTGTCAGCAACCTCGCTGGAATTGTTCACCAGCCTTTTCATTGCTCCGAAACCCTGAGTTTTCTGGTACCCATGCCAGTGTCAGAGAATTCCGATTTGCAGGATGGCTTAAGTCCCTGACGCAGTCCCATACCACCTGTAAGTTTATTTATGCAAATATCTTCGCCGTTAGAGCTGCTTGGCTGTTCGATAATGACTATGGTTTTACCCCTTATACCCACACTTACAACCTCCATTGCACAGTGCTGTATGGCGATTACTTCAGCCTGAAATACTGTAGCATACACACCCAGACTTAATTGGACTTGTATCCTGTGTCTTCTAGTACATACACCCGACCCTGTGCCTTTCTCAGTTTTTTAGCCATCGGTATATTAGATTGACTTCTTTTGAATTGCGGGGTCATTGGTCCATGAATACCATTACAGTAATTCTACTCGACAGGTTTTCGCAAAGTTATACCTGGGAACTACCGTGTTGGCGGCATAGGTATTTATTATTTGATCCGCTTTAACCCTATCATATAGCTCTGCTTGCTCTTTTCTCCATAATAGGTTATGGGAGCCTAGGATTGTAGCAGCCTGTGAGCACTTGCCATAGTCTCGCCCTGTATCAATTAAAAAAATAATTGTATTGTTATAACATAAAAACTACTTTATACTTTATACGTTGACAGTTGACAAGTTTAAAGTCGAAGTAGTATAAAAATACTATTTTACAAATACTTGTAGGTATATTCTTATTTACAAATATATCCAATAATCTTTGCTAACTTACTATGTCACAATTTATATTTTCTTAATTTAAAATTCGATTTAGCAAGACACACGAGTTGGAAATGATTAATTGTGTTGTAACGACATCCAAGAATTACACGCAGATACTTTTGTTGAAACCTGGAATTTTAACCCCTGAGTTGATTTTAATCCCCAACGAAGTCAATACAGTTATTAAGGGAGAAGTTAACGACTAAACTTATAAGGTTTATTAACAGGGGGATCTAATGAAAACAGGGTCGAAATTGGTACAGGATTTAGGTTAATTCAGATCTAATTCACAACCTATTTATTTAATTTATAATTTAATTTATCTACTCCTTTGACAGTAAATGTCATTTATACTCATTGTAACCATGAAGGGTAAGTAAGCTATAACGCACAGTTGTGCGTAATGAAACGTCATTCCCACATGACGTTTCATTACGCACAACTGTGCGTTATAGCTTACTTACCCTGCATGGTGACAATAAGTATAAATAACATTTACTGTCAAAGAAGTAGATAACAGTACAGTACGTACGTCATATATTTTTTTAGAGATTTCCAATATTTAGAATTAAAATTAAAATATTGGGTCGTAGATAAAGCATAGTACGTAACTCGAGTGGTAAGAGGTATTACGTACTCGTGTAATTACGCACTCGTACGTAATGTCCTACTTACCACTCTTGATACGTTATATACTATTATAATTTTACTTTAATTTTTATTGTACAAACGTAAAAGCTTTAAAAATAAGGGAGTTTGTAATTAAACATATAGTTACCTACTAATAGAGTTTCTAGTGCAAATGATAGGCATAGAAATATTAATAAACACAAAAAGTCACATTCCACTCAAAGGTAAAAAGTAGCTATTTATCACTTTCTAAATTCCTAATTAATTGGGTTTATTTACACTAAATTAGAAATATACGATTTTTCAACCTACTAAAATATTGGAACTATCTTTGTTTATTAAATTTCAGCTGTCAAAACGTCAGAAATGTCAAATGTTTAACAAACAAAAACAAATGCCAAAAATGTTAACTATACCTGAATTAACATTCACATGGCATTGACGTCATTTGACGTATATGCAAGTAGAACCAATACGCAGTAAGTCTTTCTAAGTTAAACCTGGCAACTACGCTTCATTCCTACCGCGTATTGGTTCCACTTGCAATACGTCAAATGACGTCAATGCCATGTGAATGTTAATCCAGGTATATCATGATTTGTCACATGTTAACTGTTAAAATATCAGAAATGTTAAATTTCAAAATTCTCAAATGTCAATTGTCATTACCTATTGGTCAAATGTCAAATTTAAATATGTCACAATTTAAAAATGTAAATATCAGAAATTTTAAATGTCAAGTACCTATTGTTATTTGCCAGATATCGAATTAAATGATTTCAAATCTGTTAAACATGTCAAATGTTAGATATGTCAAATGTAAACTGTCGACAGTTTCAAAAGTGAAAAACGTCTTAATTTTCAAAAATATCAGATGCCAACTATCGTTATTTATCAAATGATAACTGTCAGATATGTTAAATGTCAACTATCGTGACTTATCTGAATGTTACTCTCTAAATGTAAAATATGACAAATTTAAAAAAGTCAAAAATGTCGAATTAAAATGTTAAAGATATCAAATGTCAACTGTCAAAATGTCAGAAATATCAAATTTAGAAAAGTCAAAAATATCGAATGTAAAATGTTATAAGTCAATTGTCAAAAATATTAAATGTCAATTATTATTTGTTAAGTGTGAACTGTCAAATTGACCAAATTTAGATATATCGCGTATGGAAAAATGTAAAATATTAAAATAATAATATGATAGAAAGTTAAATGTCAACTGTCGTTTTTTATTAAATATATTAACTGTTAAAATGTCCAAAACATCGAATATTATATTTAATACGTCCTAAAAGTTAAATATCAAAAAAATCACATGCTAACTGCCAAAAAATTAGAAATGTCAGAAACGTGAAATTTAGAAAAAAATATAACATGTTAGAAATACTAAATGTTAATTGTTATTCATAGTGGAAAGTAGTAACCCGATTTGGTTCAAGATATCAAGTAGCAACTGTAGTGTACATCGTTACCACTTTAACACAAAGTTTAATCGGTCGAAGAAATGTTGATTTAGTGCTAAAGTCCAGGATAGGCTTTGGATAATACACTTCCTCATGTAAGATAATACACCTCCCAATGAAAAAATGTCACAGTTTTAGACAGACGAGCACATTCATCAGAACTAAATTTCATCGAAGTGTTAAAGAACCAATTTAAAAGAAGAGTTAAAGCTCATCGAAACAATGGCGAAAATGTCGCATAGCTTATTTATGCAGCATTAGTAGAATGGAAAATATACATTAAAACAATGTTGATAATTTAATAAAAAGCATAGCAAACGCGAACAGAAGCATGAATAACGGATAGAGACAAATTATTAAATTTACATTTCAGAAACCAAAAACACAACTTTATAATTATTTTGTCAACTAGTTAATATTTTATTGTGATAAATGTGTTTTTGTGTATGAGATTCGTTAACATATTTGATAAAACTCTTAGTCCAGACTAGTTTTGCATATTAATACCATGTTCGTGTTAAATTGAATCATAATTGAATTTGAAACCATAATTTATAAGGTCAATCCCTCAAGTGGCCATTTATCGACAAACGTATAACATTGCAGGAAAATTCTTAAGTGGAACTATTTACGAATATCCAGTTCAGATTCTTAAAGATAAAAATACATTGAATCAAAACACCAGAATTAAGAAAATTTTCGACATAATGCGTTCCAGGCACGAAATTACCATCGTTACACATGCATGGGAAATTGCCTGTTTCAACAAATAACAACTTTAATTTAATAAATTAGTTTTTCATGTAAAACGTTTTACATTTATAAAATATGAACCAATATGATGATGGATTTAAGTATTATATTCTAGGTTTAATGCTAAAAAAATAATGTTAACTAGGAGCTGTATGGATGAAATCACGAGATACTTACACCGGACACTGTGTGACACCGGAGTTAAACTGGCATTTAATTTTTTTACCGCTATATTAAAAAAAAATTCTGTGTGACATTTTAGGAGTTTTATTATAGACAAATTATTGTGGCAGATTGGGTTTAAAATCAACACACGAGAAGGCATTTCAAATAAACGCACAATACAGCATGGCTTACCTGCGTTTCGTACACGATTAAGCAGCAATGGTTGACACACACCAGACATGCATGTTCTCACTGATCCGTCTACGGATATTAAGCGATTTGTCTACGGCGTTTACGCACCCAGGGTATTATAAGTCTAGAATTACAAATACAAACGTCAAAGAGAAGCATCCTTCAGTTTATTCTTTAGAAGGACTCTTTCACCAAAACATGTCACATGCTTTGAAACAGCTAGTTTTGATCCCTGTTTTGCCAGTCGAAACAAGACAATTTCAGAGCAATGCAACTGTCAGTCAGAAAATGACAGTAGTTTCTGCCCTAGGGCAGAAACAAATGTCATTATTTCAAGTCTGTCACAATGTTTCTGACTGACAGGCATTGGTCTGAAATAGTCTTACTTCGACTGGCTACAAAAAATCAAAATTCGCTGTTTCAATGCATGTGACATGGAGACTAGACAAGGAGTACGCACTCGACCGGGGGAATTGCCAAAATCTGTCCACGGTATCGTACATATTAGGTTTACTTTTTTCACCACTAGCGTCGCTAGTTTTCCTTTTGTACCGGTATGAATATAGACAATTAAATAATCGTACATTATTAAATTGGTTTTTATTATTTATATCTGAAAGATCGAACTATTTTTTTCATTGTGTAAATAAATTTATAATGAAATAATTAAAAATTATTTATTTTATTTCAAACTACGTCCTCATTGGTCGCCATTTTGGTACAGATGGAACACCAGCGCCCTCTTATTTTGGTAGCCCTATGTGCATACATGGAGTTCGTACTCCTTGTCTAGTCTCCATGGCATGTGATATGAAAAATATAGTGTGTAGCACGGGATGAAACAGACGATTTCTGATTGGGAAATGACAGCCCCATTTCGCTCGGGCAATCAACTCTTAGAAATCGTCTTGATTCACTCCTTGCTACACAATATACTATTTATTATTGACTTGTTTCTTCCTCTGACGGGCAATGATGTAGTATTTATCTATTTTGTTATTGATCGTTTTTGTTAGTTACATTTTTGTCGTGTAAAATGCCTTCTTGTTACAAAATTAGTCGTTTTTGTAATAATAATCTAATTAACTTAAGCTGCGGGTTCTAAAAAAGGGTGACATCAATTAGAAATTAAACTTTGAATTCGAATTTCTGTATAGGTATTTAGCCACAGATTTATCTTGTGAATTCAATCATTTTTCTTAAAGGGTGCATCTAGATTTAGTGAGAAAATTGATAGTTCACCGTATCCGTTAAACGTTAACGGTATCGAAATTTCACCGCATTAATAAACAGTTCACCACATCGCAAGTTTACCGTATCAATTAAATATCACCGTATTCATTAAGAGTAGCGGATTTGAGATTTCACCAAAGTAGCAGAATAATAATTTCAGGAACAACATTTTGTCATTCCATTAGATTTTTGTCACATTATCGGGATTTCAGCCGACGACACTGTTTATAGAAGTTAAAGATAAATATTGTTTATTAAAAATTACGATTTAACTTTTGTTCTTATCTAGAAGAAAAATTTTCTTATATAAATACTAGGTAACCTTAAATATTTATTTTAATTTTAAATTTTAAATCCTCCTGTAATTAAGGTAATAGACTTAAAAAATATATTGAATTTTGCTAAAACGCATTGCAAAGCCTTAAACAAATTCATCAACGCAAACGTGCAACGGTCTTCGTTTGTAAAAAGTTTGATTTGTTTGATTTTCCTCTAAAGTTAAACTCAGCCGATTTTCATCATCCTGAAACGTTTTCCGACTTCATGTTTGTTTCTAATTGAAAACTTCAGAACTCGAAAGTTCACTTTTTAGTCGGGTTTGGTTAATCTAGTTAGGAATTTTGAATCCGGCTTTTCTGAATGCATAGAGAAAGGATAATCCAATTGTAGGTAGCGCCATCAACATTGTATTCCCATTTCGCAATTACATGTGAATTCACTTCGATGTGGTCGAGCTCCTTGGTGTTTGTAACACATCGTTGGATTTTTAGTAAAGCCTAGACAAGCGTAAACTGTCAGTGTAATCGTATATAAGAAGGAAATGCGAAAGAGTGCATTTACAACATTTAATACTGTAGAGTGTCGTGTCTTATTACACCTATTTTCACCCCTTTTAAATCTGAAAGCCAGTTCATGTTACAAACAACTCTTTGTTAGAGATACTCTCAATTATACAATAGACACATACAGAGAATTTTACTAACATTTTGTACTCGAACAAAAGTGGAAGTAATAATTATAAAATTCTAATAGTACACTATAGTTTAAATAACTGATTTTTGATGAAAATGAATTACTGTATCAAGAAATTTTGACACTCACTGTTAGCCCAATGTTAATGACTATATATACAACGTACGAACTACAGAAAACACAAAATAACAGACCCGCTAAAAGTTTCATTATCTATAATAGAACCCAAACCAGAACAATAATGAAAGAAATAAAAAACATATGGGATTTATAGTAGTACAACAAAACGCCAACTCAAGAAGCAATTACAAGATACATACAGTAATTTAATAAAACGAAATGTGGCACTCTAGGAATGACCGTGGAGAAGACTCATAGCTTTCTTAACACTCTGAAGTATTATTTAACCACACATGCGTATAAAAACAAGCAACCACTTGTGATTGCCTGAAATCTCTTGAGATCACTTCAAATTAATTGCAACTACTTGTAATTACTTGCAATTGGGGGAAATATCATAATTAGTAGCGGCTCCTAAAATGTGCACATTAATATTTTAACAATTTGAAGTAACTAGCTTCATCAAGACCATTTGGAAACAAGTGGGTGAAATATTTCGTCAATCGTTACATGTCCGGCAATAAAAATTGAAATTGAGGATTTTTTACATGTTTGATATAAAATTTGCATGTTTTTTTAGTAAGTTCCAGAATCAAAGTTTCCCTTTTATTCTAGAAAGCATCAGGTAGGAGCTATAGCCAGTGGTAAACGGGGTGTAAACATAACAATAATTAATTTACTTCTTTATTTGGGGATCTTTTTGCCACTAAAAAAATATAAATCAATATTTTGAAAATGACCCTTGCTTATTGATCTTGATGGATATGTCAAATTTGTCAAGGGTCGTCTTTAAAACTGAAAATGCCTAACAAAAATGAAAATAATTTTTTTTTAAATGTTTCTAAGCTTTCGACAACCAGATCGGTTGTCGTTTTCAAAGATAAAAAATTTTTTACTCTATACTTCTTTATGCAAGTTTAGATCCCCAAATAAAGAAGTCAAAAGATGTTATTATGCCACAAAGAAGCTATCGAGAATATTTAAATATATAACAATGATTAATTGCACTGGTCCATCTGGACAGTTTGAAGCACCAATGATCATTTAAAAAAAAAGAATGATGCCTGAGCTTGGAATGGGAGCTCCACCTGGTTGTGTGGTCACCATTTCAGAAACTGTTTACATTAAATCAGGTTTATTTGTTGAATGGTAACAAAAATTTATACAAGTTGTTAAACCATCAGTTAATAGAAAACTATTGTTGGTTCTTGAAGGCCATACTACACTCTCAAAAAACCACAAAGCTATACAGTTGGTAAGCAAAACAAAGTAATCATGTTGCAATTACCAGGACACATTACTAATCACCGTCAGTATCTTTAAGTGGTAGTATTCAAGCTATTAGAAGTATACTATAATCAAGCTGCAGAGAAATGGATGCGAGAACCATCGGGATTAGCAGTAATTTAATTTCAGGTAGCACAGGTCCTGGACGAAGCGTATTTACAAGTAGCAACTATCGCTAATTCTATAAACGGATTTAAAAAGTGTGAGGTCGAGCCTGTTGATAGACATGTTTTTAGCGATATAGATTTTGCACCTTCAGATGCCTTGAAAGAAGTCCCAATTTCAGATAAAATTAAAAAAAGTTCCCGAAATTTATTATCACAAAACTTCTATAGTATGCAGATCATGAGGTTTCCGAACATTCAAGTCGATAAATCCTGGTATTTCCATTTTAGACCTCTTAAGTAGATCTACATTTTTTTCTAAAGTAACTGTTTTGTTATTGTCGACACCTATTTAGTTGCTTTTCTTAACATTAAACCATCTTATTTTACAGATTATTATTTCTAACCAAAGATATTGTTATAATTTTCTCTTCGTGGATTCGGGATAAGTGATAAAAAGCAGACAAACTTAACAATTTATTGATTTATTTCTTACAATAATCTACACAACTTTGATACAGTCACAATTACTGAATAACATTTTTCTAAAATAACAATTCTCACTTATTTCCCAATCGAAGTCAATCGCATTACCATTACAATTACTATTATTTCTCTCCGTCTAAAGCGGTCCCTTATATATGAAATGAATTCCTTTTAGAAGCATCTTCACAAATAGATCCAAAACATACAACACTCTAGAATCTTCCGAACGTTCCAAAAGCCACTAGAATATTCAAAGATTCTCAGAACGGCTCCTTACTCACACTACTTTCTGGGCGACAGGTCCGGACCGGCTCGTAACAATATAAAAGAACCTTAAGCTACCTTAATAAATATTGTATCTTTATAACTCGTTTTGTTTGATATTCTTCTTGTTTTTAGTGTGCAATTTCTCGTTTAAGGATTTCACATTTTCCAAATTATTATTGATATGTTCTTTAAACTCTTTAGAAGGCGTAAAATTTTGGCACGATACATTCAGGGGTGTGATAAATATTTATAGTGGTTCAAACAACAAACCGCAAGGAATATGAAGAAGCTTTACTATATAACTTTAGTCTTCCGAGGAGTTCCCTATTATATAAAGTTGAAGTTTCTAGTTGGCATGAAACAAGGTTTTAATAATAGAGTTTTTAATAACCAAGAAGAATGATTGATATATTTAAGATCCTCTATATTTTTTGTAAACTTTTTTTTAAGAGACATAGGTATATTATGCAGCTATTATTTTACAAGACATATAGTACAGCAAAATAAAAAATCAAAAAATTCGCAAAACGACTTAAGTCAAGCTCGAAAAGAAGAATCTATTTCTATGTACAAATCCTTCTCTACACTTTTTAGCTTTTAGAATCTTTTCCAAATTGATTTATTGCTTTGTCCCAATACCAAAACAAGTAGGTAAATACAAACGTACACTAGTAATGCTTACTTCATTTACAATCAGTAAAATATATTTAATCCCACTAATGACTTTACTTCTTAGTTAAATGTAAAAACGTTGCTACAGGAAAGATTATCTAGTGTGATGTGTAATCTATAACGCTTTAAAGATTATTCCACCTTCATTACGTGGTGAATTCTATTCTCTTCCGCTCACTAATTCCAAGGTCTCGTTCGCTTATGACTTCAGCTTAACGAACAATGCGTCTTGGAATAGTACGTGATGAGCTCAGAAAATGTTGTCTAATTTTCCCTACATAAATATTTCATATATATCCGTAACCTAGCACGAATACAGAAGCAGATAAGTATATAGTCTTAAGCAATTTTCTATATACGAAAGTGTTTCAATATACATTAACTGTTATAAAAGTAATGTAGAAAATATGAAAATTTTATTAGAAATTATGACTGCTTACCTATTTTAAATAGTCTGGCTTTACTCTATCTCCTTTTCATTATATCTGTAATAAAAAAAACTGATTAATGAAATAAGTTGATAAAAAATAAAATGTAAGAACGTAAGATCACATAAAAAAAGAAAAGCTTGTTTTTAAACTTTGCTATGAAATCGTTAACTACTTATCATTGAATACAGTAAAGGCGATACCTATAGAGCCGGATGTCATATTCTACGTAAAAATTACTTTTACGACAAAAATCACAAACCTTTTATTTTCAAGCTCAAAAATGTATTTGATCTGCTGTTTTGAGCTCATTAAGCTCAAGGAGGCATTTTTTGTGATGTGTTAATCTTCTTTTGGCATAAAAAGATGATGAAAACCCAATTACCGACAAACCGAGTGAAACCAATAATTTTGTCAAAAAATAACAAAATTATTCTGAAAAAATACTTGTTGCCAAATTTTTCTACAACGATATCTTACAAACGAATCAAACGATTTCGATTTCCAAAACGGAACTCCACGTAATTTTTTAAGGTTAAGAGCTGATTAGGATATAGAATTGATTGGTGAAACAGCCGAAAAGTTATTCCCAAAAACATCGTTTCTGGAATCAACTTAAACAAATAACTTCCAATTCTTAGCAGGTCCAAGTGGAGTGGTACGGACATCATCGCGAGACTAGTTAGGATAGCTTCCTAGGCACAATTCACACAGAACGGACGTCGGACAGAGACGAGGCTTCGACGTGGCACGGACGTGGCGGAAGCGTGGCGTATGCAATGCACACAGAGGTGCAGGACAGTGGCGCGAATTTACGTCAGTAACCTGTTGGTTTTGTGGCAAACATATCTTTCTCAAGCAGTGATGAAGATGATGAAGATATGCTGGAATAGTGTATTTGGCTAATGTGAACAAAACAAAAAGAAGATTGGGTTCATCCATTGTGGCCGCAGAAGGGGAAAATTGGTGGAACATTTGACCTGATGAGAGAATTGAACATGTACCCAGAATGGTTTCAAAATTTTTATAGAATGTCTCGTGAGTGCTTCCAAAAAATATTACCCCTTGTGAAAGACAGAATGGAAAAGAAATCAACTAATTGGAGAGAACCAATAATCAGCACGATTAAAATCATATATACAAGGATATTTGCCAACTTCTTCGCAAAATTGTATGTTGAAGTCAACATCATCCCGCATTTTTAAATTAATTTAAGCACAAGACACAAGACACGTGGCGAGGAACTGGTGCGCCCTTTCTTGTACGCCTCGAGAGACGCCGAAGAGACGCGGAGTGGGCGGGCGGGCGACCACCCGCGCCACGTCGCTTCTGTGAATTCTACCATTTGTTTATATAGGAGAGACGCCGAAGGGACAAAAGTCCACGCCACGTCTCTGCCCGACATCCGTTCTGTGTTATTTGCGCCTAAGGCAGAGACGTGGCGTGGACTTTTGTCCCTTCGGCGTCTCTCCTATGTAAACAAATGGTACAATATTCACAGAAGCGACGGGGCACGGGCGGTCGTCCGCCCGCCCTCGCCACGTCTCTTCGGCGTCTCTCGTGGCGTACAAGAAAAGACGCGCCATTTCCTCGCCACGTGTCTCTGTGCTTTAATTAATTTAAAAATGCGGGATGATGTTGACTTCAACATGCAATTTTGCAAAGAAGTTGGTAAATATCCTTGTATATATGATTTTAATCGTGCTGATTATTGTAATAGGAGTGCTTAAGACTGGGTCTGGCAGAAAATTGCTGATAAATTTTGAAATCGTTCTGGGTACATGTTTAATTCTCTCATCAGGTCGAATGTTCCACCAATCTTCCCCTTCTGCAGCCACTATGGATGAACCCAATATCTTCTTTTCGTTTTGTTCACATTAGCCAAATACACTAAATCCAACATATCTTCATCATCTTCATCACTGCTTGAAAAAGACATGTTTTCCACAAAGTCAGCAGATTACTGACGTCAATTCGCGCCACTGTCTTGCACCTCTGTGTGCATCGCATACGCCACGCTTCCGCCACGTCCGTGCCACGTCGAAGCCACGTCTCTGCCCGACGTCCGTTCTGTGTGAATTGCGCCTTAGGCCTCAAAACGACTAGATATGGTAAAAACTCGATCTTCGGAACCGTGGTGAAACCAGTAACTTCCCGATTAAAAAAAAATTAGGTGTGAAGGAGACCCTAAGCGTTAATGTTCGCTAAACGACTCATAGTTGGTCCAATGATCGGTTTTTTTGAGTAAATTTTCGTTTTTTTTTGTTATACAATTATCTGGATATTTTTGTATTAAAATTTGACTTACGTAATTCACAGCCGTACGTAAGCAACTCTGTGACTTCTGGCAGTTAAAAAAGCAGTTGCTCCCTTTTTTTGTTACTAATTCTACCCAATAATTCTGTTATTAATGTCAGTGTATAAAAATACAAATGCATTGACCAAACTAAATCGTTTGTTTCTGTAGTAAACAACCACAATACAAATTCTCTTACGACTAAAGATATACATCATTTAGAATAATTCCGATAAAGCTGTTTCATTGGTAGTCAAGTCTCAACTTTAGTGAGACAACATGACAATGCAAAATTTAGGTTAATTCTAACCTCGACTGGCACTTCATTCTCTCAATTATCCTTATTGTTCCAAAGACGCCGCGACGCCGGTTGTGGCATCTAAGGAATTCCTTAAGCTTATCAATACAAATGGACGGGACAAAAGATCACTGTCTACCTGAAGAACATAAAAGGACTTTAGGTTAGTTATTGGGATGGAAAGCGTGTTGCAGTTGCAGATTCATTAAATTCATTAGATTCATTAAATTTATTAATAACACAGAAATCGGTTTACTATACTACTGAAACCAGCATTTTCAGCTATTAGAACTATTTGTGCTACGTTAAAAAATTTTAAAAAATTTACATACTGTTTTTAAAAGTCGCAGAATATATATAATTAAAAATGAGTTGCTGTTCGTTAGTTTCGCTAAAACTCGAGAACTGCTAAACCAATTTGGCTATTTTTGGTTTTGAATTATTTGTGGAAGTTCCGGGAATGTTTAAAAGATAAGAAACATAAATAATAACTAAAGAAAAATACTAAAAACAGCAATTTCATTTTCCAAGACAGCAATTTAATTTTCCAAGACAATGTATTCATTTATTATGTAGTTCAAGAAATTTCTAATAGATGTCGTTGTTAATTTATGGACAAAAAACATTATATAAATATATAAATAACATAGAAAGTTTATTTGGTTTTTTCTTCTTTTTTAATAAATTAATAAATGGCAATAAAAAAAATAGGAAAATTGGAGAAAATTGGTAAAAACAAAAAATGATAAAAATCGCAAAAACGAAAGAATTATTTTAAAAACATTGGAGACAATCTATAAAAGTAAATGAAAAAACTGTAAAATTCATTAAAGATGGAAAATTGGCAAAAAACAAAATAACGTTAAAACTGGAAAGAAAATGAGAAAGCAAAATTAATACATAAAAATTTAATGTACCTACGAAAAAATTTGAAAGTGAAATATAACATAATCGATAAAACTTAAAATATAGGTAATAAAAAAAGAAAAATGAAGAAAATATTACGAAAAATGTAGAACATCTATGGAACAACTGGAAAAACGACAAATCCCTAAAATTACAAAAAATTACGAAAAAAAAATTGTAAAAACTGTGGAACAAATAAGAGGAAATGATAAAATCAACAAAAACAATTGAAAAAAATTCGCACATTGTAAAAAAATAGAATAAAACAAGAATAATTAAAAAATGTGTAAAAAAACAAAATATGATCAAAAAATTCCACAAATTGTGAAAAAACGGGAAACATTGAAAAAAATTAAAACCGAAAAAGAACGTTAAAAACGAATAAAAAATAAAATAGAATAGTTGCGAAAACACTCGGTAGATGGTTATGTAAATATTTCAATTGGTAAATAATAGAGTTAAAATCTTATTTGGATTAGAGGAAAAGAATAACAACAAGAAATCGATAAAATAAATTAAAAACAGGAAAACTAAAAAATAGGAAAAAACAAGAAAAAATTTCAAAATTTAGGAAGAAAAAAATGTGTTAAATCGATAAAAGGGTAAAATGTAAAAAAATAAGAATAATTGTAAAATTGTTAGAAATGAGTAAAAAATTAATAACAAACAAGAAACGAAAGTAAATCGGCAAAATATGAAAAAAGAAAAAAAAAATCTAAGTAAATATCACCAAAATTAGAAGAGAAAAAAAGAACGTTGAACATCGAAAACAACTGAAACTAATTACAAAATGCATAAAAAAAATAAAGTGAAAACAAACGAGAACATATGATGAAACAAAAACAAAAAATGGTAAAAGGAAATCATTGATTAATATGCGGTACAAAGTTCGCTGGGACAGCCAATAAGGACTAATAAGTTAGTCAGATTTTTCTATTTTTTGTGACTTTTTTAATTTTTCAAGATTTTTAATATTTTTTCCTTTCCAAAATTTCTTACAGAATTAGCTATTGCAGTAAATTATGTTGTACGTTATGGACGTGTGTCCTTTTTTCTCTTAGATCAGTTCCATGTAACGGTTTTAATCTCTTGTTTTTTCTATTTTTACATGAAATGAGTACAGCTTAAAAAAATTACTTATTTTTAATAAAAGTATAATTAAAAAACTAGCAGCCCGCCCCGGCTTTGCACGGGGATTAAAGAAAAATAACAAAAGCCATTAAATTTATTGGGTCAACGCTACCCTGTAAACAATATTACATGTTGTTGTATTTTCTGACAGCAAAATAAATTGATTTTCAGGTGCACAACCCGTCTTAGGCGGTTGGCCATGAGGAAAACCGTTCCCTACTAATTGGAAGGTTTGACCTTGAGACTTATTATAAGTAAAAGCGAAAGATGTTTTGATAGGAAATTGAAGCGGTTTAAATGGATTTAGTAGATCAGTTGAGATCATCGGTATCCTTTGTGTATGTTGACCAGCTGGTGGTTCAGTTATAATGTTTGCTACAACTTAATTGTCCTTTAATTCCTTTATAAGTAGCCTCGTCCCATTGCACATACTAAATTTGTGGTATCTGTCTTGATTATGAAATAAGTTATTTTGATAAGGATTAATACCAAGATAAAAACTTTTAAAAAATTAAAAAATAGTTATTGTGACGTTACTATAACAGTTAGACATATGCTGTCCCGGCATTTTTTGTAGATATTTATATATTCTTCAAAATCGTAGAAGATTATTTTATTCTATAATCAATAGTATTCTCAGCGCACGCGATGTAGGGATTTTAAGGTCATTTTTGGTTACATTAATGGCATTTTAGTAAGGATCCCTATTTTTTTTTAATGAAACATAGCCTATGTCATTCGGGAACAGTGTAGCTTGCCAACGGTGAAAGAATTTTTTAAAATCGGTCCAGTAGTTTCGGAGCCTATTCACTTCAAACAAACAAAAAATCCAACCTTTCCTCTTCATAATATTAGTATAGATAAAGATCAATACCTAGGTACGAAGGAAGAGCCTTTTCTAGCGGTGGCATTTTAATAAAAAAAAAATTAATAAAAGGACGCTTATTGTGACCTAACTATAAAAGACAGAGACATGCTGTCGCGACATTTTTTATAGATAGTGATGTGTCCTGAAAAATTTTAATACATCATTTTGTTCCATCATTAATAGTTTTCGCAGCGCACGCGATTGAAGGAAGTTTTTTGTTTATTTTTTTTACACCTTGGGTTAGATTATTCAAGTTTTAGTAAGCATCCCTAATTTTTTTAAAAATGAAACATAGCCGATGTCACTCGGGAATAGTGTAGCTTGCCAACGGTGAAAGAATTTTTGAAATTGGTTCAGTAGTTTCGGAGCCTATTCATTTCAAACAAACGAACAAACACACAAAAAATCAAACCTTTCCTCTTTATAATATTAGTATAGAAAATGGGTGTGGCAGTCAGGGGGACTGCGGCAGAAGTTATTCTTCTAAGCACGCGCCCGGATTCATAAATTTGAATGCGAATGATTTAGCAAAATCATTATATGATATTCGTGTTCAGCGACCTCAAAAATCTCCCAGTACCGAGTGCACACTTATTTTGTATCGAATTTGCATAAAATTCCTGGAGACGAGGTCCATCTTAAGCACCAGGTGTTTCGGACAACATCGCCATTATCATATTCGTATTCAGCGACCCAAAAAACGGCCGAGTTCCAAGTGTGCACTGATTTTGTACAGAATTTACATAAAACCCCAGGGGAAGAGGTAAATACCCTAGGCACCAAGTGCCGCGGAGACTTTCGACATCATGATATTCGTGTTCAGTGACCCCAAAAACCCCGAGTACATAAATTAAACCCATTTGGAATATTTACCGAGTTGTAATTTTTCTATCTATTGTCTGTTCGAAATGCACTTTTCGACTATTCATAAAAACTTTGTTTATGTAGCCAACAACCTTAAAAGCATAGTGCAGGATATAATGCAACCATGTGACGGTACTATGGACTACAATACAATACTCATTACTGAATATTATTATTAATATTTTTAATATAAAATACTAAACATTATATGTTTACTTACGTGACAGAATTATAAAATAATCTGTCAAACACAATGGTACTTCACTATGATATTCAAAACATTAGCTGAGACTGTTTTTTGTATATCTATCTTTTTTCAATCTACTGAATGTTTAAACGGTATTCCAAGGACTTATAGTTATGACTAATAACATGTGGAAAATATTTCATCTTTGTTTTTACCGACCAATATACCATATATGTGTTTCTGTCTCTCTCTTACTCACACCATTACATATGTAATGATTTTTCCAATTTAACCCCATACAAATCTTTTCCGCCGAGTGCACGAATAGAAGTGTAACTTCAAAAAACAAATTAAATTTGTATGTGTAAAGATGTATATTTTTAAGGGAGTAGAATACTCACTTTTGATCAGAATCTATAGCCCAAATAATTAAAAGGTAGGAAAATCACATATAAAATTAAAACCTAGAAAAGCAATATAGTGGCATGTTAGTTAAGATTACCGAATTAAACATTTATAAGCGTAAATCCGCAATCCGAAAATTCATCACTTCCATATTTGTTTAAAATTACCGAATTATTAACATGATAAAGAATGTCTCTAAAGTAGATTTCAAAGCCTGTTGAAACAAAGGTAGCAGAGATATCTTTACCTAACAGAATTACAAGCTGTGACAGACTGATGAAGAGGGCCGTTGTCGTCGGAAAACGTGAGATCCTCCTCAAATATTTATATATAAAATAATTTTCTTTGTCCCTAAAACTCAACATATTCCATTGTTGTGTCAACAAATAATAGGATGTATTTATCGTTTATGAAGGTACGAAATTATTTTTTAAGGTGTTAAACTTGTCTCTTATTATAATAATTGTTGATTTTAAGAAAAAAGGCACATTATACATTTCTGAGAGTTCAAAAATGTAAGATATCACACAGTTTGCTGTTAAATAAAAACAAAAAAATGTTTTTTTTTTGAATTCAGTAGGTATCAAGCAGTTGTAAAAACTAAAAGTTTTCCAGAAAAGAAAAAGTATGGATTCATTTTTAGAATTGTTATTCATCTTTATTATTAAAAAAAACTTGCAACAACCTTTCTTCATACTTTTTCTAGAAAAAAAACACAACACCAATAACTTAAAACATTTTTGACTGTTTACCGCGACAAATTTTACGTCAGTAGGTGACATTTACTAGCAACTCGACGGTAAGTAATCCAACTCGACGGTAAGTACTCCAACACGACGGTAAGTAATTCACTTACCGTCGAGTTAAAAAAATCTCTTAATTTTAATTTATTTTTTGAAAGAATAAAGAAAACTAACGAATTATTTATTAATATTGAAACTTAGGGTACAATTTGTTAAATTATTTAATAAAATCCTACTTGTTTGGGCTGTGGTTTCACTTCTAACAAAAAATCCTGCAGAATCGCATACATTAGTAGTATTACTAGTATTGCACAATATTTTTTAGGCAAAATCTATTTTATTTTGAAGAGAATCTTCTACATAGCT
The DNA here is from genome assembly GCA_964028335.1 of Altica lythri. Classification (NCBI taxonomy): domain Eukaryota; kingdom Metazoa; phylum Arthropoda; class Insecta; order Coleoptera; family Chrysomelidae; genus Altica; species Altica lythri. The sequence continues at coordinate 78,474,907 of OZ034802.1, forward strand.
TTCTGCCACTGTCGATGAACGCCAACCTCCATGACGCTTTAATCCGAGGACATCAACACCTTTATTAGCCAAAAGCGTTGCTGATGTCGTCCTGAACGAATGGCCAGTATAGTTCTCGGGATTAGGCCAATTTAAGAATTTGGCAATTTGAGAAGACCAGCCCCAGATTGTCCCTTTCCCTTTTACTTGAGCACAACATTTTCCTTTGGCGTATCTTAAGAACAAATGATTTGATTTTACTTGTAATGGACGAAGTTTTATATACTTTTGCAGAATTTCTAAATGTGGAATTTTATCGTCTGGTTTATTAACGACTGTAAAATTACGCTGGATGTTCGTTTTTGTATTGTGTACCTACTTTTACAATCATTAAACCATCGGTTTGTTGGATGTCATTCATAGTAATATTATATAATTCTTCTCTTCTACAGACACCAGATATTCCCAATATCATTGCGACCTACAAATTATAAAAAAATCTTAATTTGAGTATTTCTTTTACCTAAACCAGCTTACCTTACCTTGTGAATTAAAAATTCTTCATCGGGTGCTTCCATCAGAAAATTTTCAAATTGCTCCCGTGTTAAAATGCTGGCTTTCTTAGGCCTATAGCCAACATTTTTTCTCTTCAAATACGCGATCAAAGTTAAAAACTTGACAATATCAATGCCATCATAAAGAAAAACGGTGGATTTAATCATTGAATATTCTGCCCAGAGGCTTCCAGGAGCTTTCAACTGCATATGTCTTTGAACGAAATATGCCAATAGAGTCTTTTCATAGATTCTTAAATTCTTGCCTTCGCACCATTTTTTAAAACTTTGGTAGGTATTTTGTTAACGGATTTTGGATTTTTCGGGAATAATTGCGGAACACCCTTCTTCCCAAGCCCGTTCAATTTCTTCAAATTCACTTTCGATCATATTTTAATTTATAATAATCAAAATTGTACTTAAAATTATTGACAACTAAATAAAAACTCAATTCTCCATTCTTGTTATGCACCCTAGTTACTACCTAACAACCAAAGTATCTATCTTGATAAAATGAATGAAACTAGTCAATATGACGAAACTGTTTAATTTTATAATTTATAATGGTATCAATCGTGCAAAAAACGTTATAAGCATGTCGAACGTTAAAGGTAACCGAACTTAGACAATAATTGGAGTCGTCGCTCCGCTCCTCCTCCAAACAATTGTCTTCGATCGGTATAAAACCCTTATACCGTTCTCCATACTTAAATAAATATAGTCTCACTTAAAAATTCTTATAATACATAAATTAAGTTTTAAATTATATCAAACTATCAACAACTGACATATAGTGGAACACTAAACCTAGGTATTAGCGTACGGCCTTTTACTATATAGCATATGAGATATTTAGGTCAACATCTGCAGAGTAATGTGTGTACCTATAACATATCTAACTTAATTAATGTATGAAATATTTCTTACTTTTTAATGTTTCGAAATTATTTCTCACATACCAATCTATTAAAAGACTGGTGGTTGTTCAATTTTATTTTAGTGATTTCATAGAGAATGTCAAAATGTTGAATATTTTGTTCTCCTTTAAGAAACTTTGGTCTCCACAAAAATTTATATTTTTATTTAATTATTGGATATAATTTTCTCATCGTTAAATCTATAGACAAAATATTTTAATAATTCATAGTAACCAAATACAAAAATGTCCATACCCTTTAATAGGTGGAGCTAGATCGTTGGCTCTTACGCACGTCACCCAATGACGTCACCGAACCTACAATATAAATACCTCTTCTGCTGGCTATTTTAGTTTTTTAGTGAATATGAGTTTGATGTGAACGATAATCAGGTAATTAATCTTTTGACAGTTGGATGTGATAACAATAGCGACTCTTGATTGCCAATTAAAGAGTCCATTGCAATCAACCTCCGCAGCAATGAACCAAGATCAAGATCTCTCTTAAAAAATAAAATTAAAACCTTGCAATAAAAGCCCTAAAATGAGAGCTTCTTGTTGCTTTAGGCTACCTTCTTCTATAGTATTTTGTTCACTGTAAACGTCTTTTTGTACCAAAAATTCATTTTTTATAATCAACCATAATTGTCTCCAAAAATTATCATGTTGCATCTAAAAACAGTTAGTTTACCACTAAGAAATTTTCTACTAGAAATATCATTATTTTAGAAATGACCATCCTTTCCAAAAAATAGTATCTATATAGTTTTTTTTTTACAGAGGGCCAGGCTTAGGGGTAGTCCATCGGATTGCATCGCAGCTAGTACAGCTTATTGTGCACCCTCATTCACAGGTCCTCATTCTCCGTCAAATCCCAGGTTCTTAATGAACCAAGAGATCCTTTTGACTATGGTTGCCCGTTCTTCCCTTTGATCTCCAGTAGGTAGGCCAAGGGATCTCACACGCAGACCTTGCAGGGCTGGGCACATGAATATCACGTGGAAGGCTGTTTCCTCCTCCTCACCGCATTTTCTACATAGGAGGTATTTAACTTGAATTCCCATCTTATGTAGATGTCCGCGGAATACCCAGTGGCCGCTGATGAAGCCAACCACTTTCCGCAGGGTCTTCCTCCTCAGCCCAAGGGCATCTGCCGCTATAGCACCAGTAGGTGTCTGCAGCATTTTCTTTGACTGTATTTTACCTTCTGTTCTTTCCCAGCTCTTTCGATGTTCTATGCCCATCCACTGGCGAACAGCTCTTTGTGCTGTGTTGTAAGCAATACCACACGTCGGCTCTGGGCCAATGAGCGGGCTTTTAGCTCCTTTGTTTGCCCACTTGTCTGCTCCCTCATTGCCAGCGATACCTTTGTGCCCCGGAACCCAACTAAGGATAACCTTATTGGCTTTTTCGAGCCATCCGTATACCAAGTGATCCCCCTTTTCATATATTCAAGTTCACCTTTCTCCCAGGCAGCCCTGTCAATAATATTGACATTGGCTTTTCTAGATCTGTGATCTTCACCATCCTGTCTGGTAGCATTTCCAAGGTGTCCATCTGTACAGTGTCCACAATCCTTGTATGCCCACTGGAGGCATTGTCCTTCCAGTTGCCACTGCAGCCCATTCTGTAGGCTGTCATCCTTGCCTCCCCTTTCACAATGATGTCGAGAGGTGTTAGGTTTAGCACTACTTCCAGGGTTGCAGTTGTAGTACCTCTCATGGCTCCTGTGACACGCTACTCGCTGGATCTTTTGTAATCTCTTTACAGCGGTAGTTTGCATCACCTTGGTCCACCAGACTATCGAGCCATACACCATCATCGGTCTTGCAACCCTAGTGTATAGCCAGTTAGTCATTTGTGGGCTCAGACCCCATGTCTTCCCAACGGCCCGTCTCATCATCATAAGTGTGGTCTGAGAGCGTTGCGTTATATGCGCCAAATGGCTGTTCCAGGTGAGCTTATCGTCCAGTCTTATTCCTAGGTACTTGAACTCTCTCTTAACCTGGATCTGGTTACCGAAGAGAGTTGGTACCCTAGCGATATCAACATTTCTCTTCCTTGTAAATGGTACCATTACAGTCTTCATCTATATACTTTACACCAAAATATCATATTAAAATAATTAACTAGTTTTTTGAAGTAAAACTTCTTTAGCGAGACTAGGAGTAAAAAAGTTATTCTAACGGACGTGACGTCATTCTAATAACAGAAACCGGAAACAAAACCTAATACAAAATACCTGACACGATTCTGCATGGGCGCCGGCAGCAGGGTGCAAGAGGGTGCGCTTGCCCCCCCTGCTATGAAAGAAAATATCTGAATTTACCAGAAAATTATATATTTTTTTATTAAATTATTGTTTAAATAAAAACTAAAGGCATCGCGGTTGCTGTCCAAATCATTTTACATTCTATATATATATTAGATCATAATAGTGTGTAGATGCAGATGCATCTCCCTGAAAATAATCCTGGCGGCGCTCATGCGATTCTGCCTACTATATTAAATAAAATTAATGACAGCTTGTTATCTTGTCAACCAAAATACATTGCTGGAAAATAGTTTTTTGTGTATAAAGTGTTTGTATTAAATATGAATAAACAAAGTGGATTTATTAATGAAGAAAGTGATAAAAAAATATTGAATGAAAACAGTGAGTACCTATATATACTCTATATGCATACATTTTATTTTTGGTGTGTAATTACACTATTTATACCTAATTATTTATACCTATTATTTATACCTAGCTATTTTCGTTTTATAGACTTAAAGAGCTAAAAAGAAAAAGAAATTGTGAACGTCAAAGGGCATATTATAAGCGCCAGAAAGATTTGAAGAAAAATGACAAAAATGAAAAAATGACGAGACAGCTACATTCATTATGATTTGATTAAGTAAGTTTATATACATACATACATATTATGATAGTAAATAATTGTTTATACGAAGCTTTACGTTAAGTAAAGAAGCATGTTGCACGTTTTTGTTCATAAAATAATAATATTCAAAATGTTTTAACACTTTCTTATACTTATTTTAGGTTTGGTTAGGTAGCCATAAAGGCCATAAAGTCAGGATGGCTGATCTTTTACCAGCAATAACAGATCCTTCGTAGACGTGAAGGAAATAAACTTAACTCAGGATTGTAAATTTTATGGAATATGCTATAAAATGCTACAAAATGAAATGGTTTTATCTAACTATCGAAGGCTCTTGTGTTGTATTACAATAAGGTAGATACAGCTACAAAATCACACATTTTAAACGTAATATGTGTATATTTTTAATATTGGTTACCTATTATTGAAGCAAAACTTCTTTAGGCGCGACTAGGGATAACTCTAACGTTAGATTCTAACGGAAGATTCTGATGGAAGTAACTGTGTAATTTCAGCTATGGGAGGAGCTTAAATTTTCGAAATTTATTTATGAAATTTTCAAACGGTTTCAAATACATTAATGGTATTTAGAGAGTAAAATCTATGTTTCACATTTTAGTTATCATAAACCTATTATTTCATATATAAAAAAAATAATGATAACTTTCAAATTCCTATTTCTAATGAATAATATAAATATAACATCTCATTTTTTTGTAAAGTATATAGGCAATAAATATGATTGAATTGTAATTAAATATTTATTTTCCGATACGTACGTCAACAAGTTTTACTTCAATCGCGCGTAAAGGTTACACGCACACTCTTTTTTTATCAGAAACTATCGTTTTTCCATAAAAAAAAACATCAAAACCGTCGTTTTACTATCAAAAACTTCTTTTAATACCAAATAAACTTATTTTTTGAGGAAAAGACGACATTTATGATCTTTCGTCTGACAGCCTTTATTGAACGTCTTCGATACTCCTTTCAAACTTTTTAGCGGATCTTATACCAGTTTTTTTTTAACTGTGGGTTAAAAATTTAGAGAAAAGTAATGAAGTCTTACTTACTTACGAATCGACACATTTTTTAATTTCACTATAAAATTTCCTTAAGATTTGTTGCAGAGCAGTTTGTATTAAGTCTATTTATATACATTCTGTATTAGAAGAAAAAGAAGGGTTACATTGGTTGTTTGATATTTTGTATTATTATATTTTACATACACATCTAAAATTCATTTCAATTAAACATTCAAAGCGTTCCTGTTATTCAACAACCGTTAGTAATTTTCCTCCCGGCGGTCTCACAGAAGGTTATGGTTGGGAGTATTTTGGTGAGTTGGGCTCAGGTGCCGACTGTCCTTTGTCGTTAAGAGCTTCGGTAAGTCCCCGAGTTGTCGGTATTTTGCTGATTACTACATAGTAGTGATGCGAATACTAATATAATGATATTAAAAGGTCCGTCCTTGTTTCCTTATGGTATAATGATATTGGTCTGCAAGTTTAATTTACTCATTTAAACATTTTGCTAGTTTTTGTAATGTAATTAAAATGTCTAACTAGCATAATAAACTGGTAAACAAAAATTTTTAGCCAGGTAAATATTTTGTTATTACTTGTAATTGCTTAAGATACAGCGGTAGAACTGTTGTAGATAAGGTACCATAAAAAACCTTTTGATTTCTCGGTTTGCATAAAAGTTTTACTTTAAAATTAAAGTTAAAAAATCCCTATTTGAATTTTTCGGAGTTTGTCAACTGGGCCGCGGGCATTAGGGGGTCTTTAATCCTCTAATCCTCTTGGTCAGCTGGGCCGCAAAGGAAGGGTCAGAGGATTAGTATTAACAGGTAGACAGGTAGACAGGTAGACAGGTACCAAACACTTTAATATAAGTATATATATATATATATATATATATATATATATATATATATATATATATATATATATATATATATATATATATATATATATATAGACATATGTCGTAGTCACTTGGCGATTCAGTCACATAGCTATGTGACTGGGCTATTTTAGGCACATAGCTATGTGCGGAGGACAAGTCAGTCACTTAGAGATTTATCAAATTCAAGACCATCGCATCTCTATGTGACTGATTTTAGTCCGTAGTCACATAGCGATTTCAGCACATAGCTATGCGCGGAGAGAAAGTCAGTCACTTAGGATCTACGTCGAGTATTATTACAGAAAACTGTAACATTGTCGTATTTAATAATGCGTGTTAATAACAGATATCAAAGAAATAATAAAATTTTATATTTGATATCTATCTACGTTGAGGGCTATTACATCTGTATGTGATTGAATTTTACCCGCAATCACATAGCGATCCAGGCACATAGCACGGGGAAACTTGGAGAGATTTGGAAAAGTTTATTTATAAATTAAAATTGAATTTTTTTATATATTTTTTATGCTTACTTTTTTATTAAGAAATACTTTTTTCTTTTAAATAAATTAAAATAGAAAATTATTAAAAATATTTTGTGTAATAATTTATATTATATGACACATTTATGAAAAAAATTCTTTGCATGACGTATACGAATTATTTAACAAAAAACGTTATCATTTTTGGAAAAAAGTATTTTGATAACACAATCTTATAACTTCGCTTTGCCCGGGTTGCAAACTGTCCCTACGTAAAAAGTTCACCACCTTCCCCTAACATTACGTAATACCAAGCGCTTTCAAGAAGAAAAATTGTACTTGGCAGCTTGGGGCACTTCTATAAAATCTGTTTATGCCAAATTAAATCGTTATTAACACCTGATATGTGTTAATTGTACGACTGTGTAATTAAATTTTGTATTTAAGTATCTATTATAATTCTTATAGGTCACTGAACCATTTTTAACTTCCCGCTAAAAAAAATTAAATTTTTTTTAAAAACCGGGAAGTTATTGGTTTCACCCCGTTTTTCAAAAATCGAGTTTACATCGGATCTCAACGTTTTGAGGTCTTAGGAACCTCCCCTGACTATTTTTACGAGTGTGTCTGTATGTCTGTATGTACGTGTGGATGTGTGTGTGTGTGTGTGGATGTATGTAAACCTCTTATAATTTTTGAACGGCTTGACCGATCGAAATGAAATAAATAGCATTCCAAAGAGTTTCATGTAACTTAGATTCCCTGTAAGTTTGAACCGATTCGAGCAAGTAGATTTCGAGAAATTTCAAAATAACCGAAAAAAACAATTGCTAAAAATGATGTTTTTTGGGCATATCTTTTTGGCTATTACATCGATCAATTTCATAACCTAATCAGCTTTCAAGCTTAAAAAGCCACGTCGAATGCCGTTTTGCAAATTAAAATCGGTTGATTCGTTCGTGAGATATCGTTGTCGAAAAATTTCAAAAAAAGTGTTTTTTTTTTCAATAACTTAGAGATTGTTTGACAAACCGATTTTGCACTCCCGGTAACGTTTTTAGGTCTCAAAAAACTGCGTTGAATGCCATCTTGAACATCAAAATCGAATAAGGCGTTACAAAGTATGGCTTTTTAAACATTTCAAAAAAAGTCAAAAACGTCAAAATACGTCACGATACTATAGCTTTGCGGTTAAAACTAGCGGGAAGTTGCAAGGATGGCCTTTAAGGTCAACCTCTTTTCGAATTTTTTTTCTATAATAATATAGTACCTATATAATATATTTAAAAATTTTCTATACGTTCTTTATGGCGTCAAATGTATATTTTTTTCTATTAGTTGGAGAACTTATTGCCACTAAAATGAAAATAGTATATTACGTAACAAGAGTGGTAAGTAAATTTAAGGGTGCCATTACTCGGTATCATAAAAAGGATTATCTTCCTCTCAAAATCATCTGGAAATACCAATATTTGTCATTTTTAGTTTAATAATATTTTTGAATTATTATACGATGCATTTATTATATATTTAAATACAATCTGAAATTGTAAATTAAAAGAGAATTCACTCCTCGCTATACTGCCCTCTAAGGCGGGCGTTATGTTAGACTAAAAAGTGTAACGCGTTAATTTACGAGATTTTACATCATATCATGACTCTTGCGGTTTCAGGTTGTTTGGAGAATTTATTTGTAGCGTATCACGCGTATATTGATTTAATCATGTATAGTTGATTCAAATAGAAGTGTCATCGGGAAAATTCAAATTTGTAGTGGCAGTACCCACGTTTAGTGAAATTTGAATCGCAATATTAGCCAGCTTGCGATCAGATTGCTAAATATTTTTACACATCGCGATGACATATAATTCCCTAACTAAAGTTCTGTTTCCATTGAATCTAGTAATAAAGTTAAAGATGATCTCACACGTACCCAGCCCACTTGATGACACTTCTATTTGAATCAACTATATCTTAATATAGTCCATTTTATCGTTTTTGGCCGATTTGATATTAAAAAACACTGAAATAAGATTAAACTGTCATCAAAGTTACCAATGGCGGAGAGATTTTTTTTTCTAAACTAGGTCGTAAGTTTCTGAAAATATCAGTGTGGTTTGACATCTACAAAAATATGACATAATAATTATTAAATTCAACCCTTCAACAACGAGCCGTACATGACGGTTACTAGGAATATGAATTAAGTAAAGACTTCCGTATTGAATACTTTTTATTTACCGGTGAAACAAGATGCAGTTACTTAAGTGTTGTATTAAAAAACAAACGTTCTTTTTAAAATTTCTAACTTGCCTGTATCTGAGAGAGATGTAACTCTAAATTTACTTCGAGTATGATTTCTGTCATCGGCCGAAATCGGTGAAATGGATTATAGTAGATTATGATACATGTATCGAACAGCACACATTTTATTAAATCAAAATAAATGTATTTTCAATTTTACCTTGGATATATCTGAATAGGTTACATACTAACTGCAGTCTAAATAAAAGGTTCAATTCAGGTATAAAAAAAATTGCCGAATTGCAGTCTAAATATTTTGGTAGCAGGTAGCACAGAAAGATAAATCAGCTTACTCTACCTAATCAGTGGCGTGCGCTGCATGTTTATTAATTTCCTTATAATAATGCACACTTACTCCAAACAACATTATGTCGTACTAATTTTTTAAAAAAAGTCAGTTCATTTAATAAAACACGTTAAATTTAATATACCTACCATTTATTTCAAAATTTACAACATACATTTAATCAAATATTTTAATGGTTAATGTAACTAAAGGAAACACACTTTAAAAAATCTAATCTAGAAATTTTATTTTGTACATACTGTTCAATTTTTTGCTCAATAAACTTTTGTTTCATGGCTGTTTTTGTCCTTATACTACGTTTTTCTAATCTTACACAACTGTTTGTTTTGGCATATGTATCTGTTTGCATCCCAATCAAACATTCTAGAAATTTATGAATATTTGGATGAGGTGTTTCACAATACTTTTTAAATACAGAGTGAAATGCCTCACAGTTATTGGTAGTTCTAGTAGTTGAAGCTGTTAAAGCAGCCCAAATTTGAGGTGGAAATGTTGCATCCTCAGATATGTATGTATTGACCAAGTAATCAGCCCAATTGCGCAATTTTTCATTTACGGGCATTATTGACATTAAGTCCTCCACAAAAGCATCCCCAACTTCTTCATGAGGCAAATATAGTAAACCAAAAACAAAATGAATCCATTTTCCAATTTCGGATTCATTGTTAGTGTAATCATTCGATAAACCTAGAGATTGAATTTTTCTCCACCAACTCTGTGTTAAATGAAACCGACAACCTATTATTTTACTATCTGAGAAAACTTCTTTAACACTATTATGAATAGCTGGTTCGAAATCGACAACTATGTGTTTTGGGTTTAAGTTAAAACCTAATTCTAAACATTTAGCTTTTACTAACCTAAATAAATTTGTATAAGATACCATAGTTTTGTTCTTTAATAAACAGAATGCAACAGGTATATAGTTTCCACTTACATAACAGTGAATGGTAAACAGTTGTAAAAAATGTTTGGCGCAGTTTTCAAATGTTCCATCTATATAAACACTTTCTTGATGTTCACATAGAAACGACAAGTTCTGAAAGCACGAAAAAATTACAACTTCTTGAACCATATCATTAACTAATAAAAAGTTTTCACCAATAGCCGTTTTCACTTCCATTTCGTTTAAAGATTCTTGTAAGGCTCGCCTTGTTTTAGAGAGCTTTGGGACCATTTTTCGTCGAGCGTTGTTTACATTTTTTCCGATCAGTTCAAAATCATTTGAACTTAATGTTATTAAAACATCAGAATCTTTATTTATTTCTTGGTGAATCAATTTCCTTGGTTTCGTTAACAAGTTTTCTGTAGCAGCTTGTTTAACTTTATTACTAAGTTTTTGTATGTTGATTATGTATTCCATTAAGTCTTGAATATGCTCCCCCTAGTAGATACAATTTCACATTGCAACCCCTTTTTGTGCAACTCCAACATTCTTCCTTAGTTTTTTTGAGAACTTTATATAAATAGAACTTATATTGTTGAACTATTAATAATTTTTTACCTCTTTCACTTATACTTTCCGTAATCTCCATCTCTTGGCACTTAATTAAAATAACTGAACTTTATTAAACTTCACAGGTGAATGAATAATAAAAACTAATAAAAGTTTGGACATTTCCGAGCTATTTATACAAATTCGAAAAATATATAACTTAAAGGTCATCTAAAATGGTTTAAGGGATAATTTGGTTGTTTTGGATTAAAAATTATATACCTGTCTGACACACTTAATGATCTTGTGATTCCTGTGTTAACAATATTCTTATATAAAACGTATATCTAATATTTAAAAATTGTTAATAAAGAAAGTGTACAAAGATGGTTTAAGGGATAATTTGGTTGTTTTGGATTAAAAATGATATACCTGTCTGACACACTTAATGATCTTGTAATTCCTGTGTTAATAATAAGCATATTTTAAAAATTACTTTTAATTTGAAATATAATAATATTTTTGTAATGATTGTAAATTTTATTAACTCAGAAATAGGTATATAAAAGATTTTAAAAATGATGTTTAAGGGACGCCTATGGATACATAAAATTATAACTATATTTGGACTGCAATTGGTATGTTTTTGCACCTGACCGGTGACCCAAAATTTTAGACTGCAATTCGGCATTTCTAAAAATTTAGACTGCAGTTTACCGACACCGTCTGAATCTTGGCTAACTACTTTAAAAAATGAGTGAGGTTGATAGTCTATGTACCTATCTATAAAAACAAAAAGTAACATGTCAAAAATTCAAAAATACGCATTGCATACTAAAAGAAGGTTTATATAATTTAAGGTTTTTTATTTATTAATTCTTTATCTTTGAAAACGGCAACCGATCTGGTTGTCGAAAGCTTAGAAACAAAAATATTTTTTATAGTTATTTAACCTTTGTTAGGCATTTTCAGATTTTAAATACGACCCTTAACAAATTTGACATATCACATATCCATCAAGATTATTAAAAAGCAAGGACCATATTCAAACATATTATTTTATTTATCTACTCCTTTGACAGTAAATGTCATTTATACTCATCGTCACCATGCAGGGTAAGTAAGCTATAACGCACAGTTGTGCGTAATGAAACGTTATGTTGGAATGACGTTTCATTACGCACAAAAATAATAACGTTTTTTGTTAAATAATTCGAATACGTCATGCAAAGAATTTTTTTCATAAATGTGTCGTATAATATAAATTATTACACAAAATATTTTTAATAATTTTCTATTTTAATTTATTTAAAAGAAAAAAGTATTTCTTAATAAAAAAGTAAGCATAAAAAATATGTAAAAAAATTCAATTTTAATTTATAAATAAACTTTTCCAAATCTCTCCAAGTTTCCCCGTGCTATGTGCCTGGATCGCTATGTGATTGCGGCTAAAATTCAATCACATAGAGATGTAATAGCCCTCAACGTAGATAGATATCAAATATAAAATTTTATTATTTCTTTGATATCTATTAATAACACGTATTATTAAATACGACAATGTTACAGTTTTCTGTAATAATACTCAACGTAGATCCTAAGTGACTAACTTTCTCTCCGCGCATAGCTATGTGCTGAAATCGCTATGTGACTACGGACTAAAATCAGTCACATAGAGATGCGATGGTCTTGAATTTGATAAATCTCTAAGTGACTGACTTGTCCTCTGCACATAGCTATGTGCCGGAATCGCTATGTGAATAAGGACTAAAATCAGTCACATAGAGAAGTGATGGATCTATACTCGGCGCGTTTCTAAGTGACGGGCACATAGCTATGTGCCTAAAATAGCCCAGTCACATAGCTATGTGACTGAATCGCCAAGTGACTACGACATATATATATATATATATATAATCGTGAAACCTTATAATACCCGAAGGTGTAAGGTAATATTTTATTTTATTAGCTATTGTAAATAAATCTTGCCCAGCTCCTCTTGTCTCTAGCTCTGTTCTTTGCCTCATTACAGCTCGTGTTTCTCTTCTGTAGACACTCGGCTACTACGTCGTTCCATTTCTTTCTGGGTCTACCCCTGGTTCTTCTCTGCGTTGACCTCGCCAGCCAAACCTTTTTTGTTTGTCTATTTTCGTGCATCCTCATGATGTGACCGAACCATCTCAGAACACTTTAATAACACAATATATACAGTTATTTACAATGAAAAACACATTAAAATACTGCAAATTTTTGAAAGGCCATGAGTTTTACCAAGTTGGTTAAATCGATAAGTTTATTTTCATTCTCTTACCTTTAAAGAATTGTAAATTCATTTTTTCTCCGTTGCTTAGATTGATCTTTTTTTATAGTCACTATATATTTTTATCTAAGTTTCGATTTGAAAACTTACCGAAGTGTCAATAAATGAGAAAATATTGGGATGCGAATACTAACATTGGGTATTAACTTCCATATAATTTTTCACAATGTAGTCGCAAAATTTCCTCACTAGAACTTGATCTGGCATATAAACTGACCGCAGGTTCTTTTCCCTCAGTTTAACACATAAATCTTTCACCAATAACCTAACAAAAATATCAATTGACGTGACATGACCTTGTTCTTGTAACAACCAATGAGAAGGATTAAATTCACTCATCAGCATTGCCAACTTTCAATATCTACCAGTTAACAAACTAGAGAATAAAAACGAGTTGATAAACCGCTTCCAAACAAACAGGAACTTTATCTGCTAGTTACTTTTATCCGACGGATACTTAACTGATGGATAATATTGGTTATTGATAAACCGGGCCTCAGTTTCCAAATCGGAGAGGAACTCGCTCCACCAATCAAAAGGTAAAAATTGATGGAAAAAACATCAACAATATTTTTAGAATAAGATTAATATTACAGGTTATTATAGAATTATTGGCAGGTATCTAGGTCCAGTTGAATGGATCACGGGGGTACGATTATCCCCAAGCGTTGAAAAAAGATCATTTTCAGGTAAAAGCGGCCCAGCCTACATACGACCCGATTTTTGGCTGTTATGCATTTTACATTTGGATTTGTGCGTTCTATTAAAATATTTTTGCTGCTGAAAACGTTGTCGCAACCTTCAAATTTCGATTTTATTAGTTACATTTTAAAATAATGTGTTATTAGGAATATTAATTTTAAAATACTGTAATAACTTTCCGTAATTATTTAAGTACATAAAAGTAAAAGTGGTTGTAGTTATTATGGGAAAATAAATTATAATGTGATTTTTAAGTGTATATGCTTAGAAAACGTTTAATTTGTTTTTGTTTTTATTAAATTGATCCAAAAAACGTTCTGAAGTAATATTTGACTGAACCCTCGTATAAGCAACATTTATATTTTCGTAATATCTATTGAAATTTAAAAGGAAATGTGCTTAACAATTGCATCGGTTGGTTCGTTTATTTACTTTTGAACAATTGTATCGGTTTGTTCGTTTATTCACTTTTGATCAGTCGTTTCGTTCGGTTCGTTGGGTCCGTCGTCTTACGTATCTTACGCTTCAGCACGCTAGTCTGCAAATCCCAATATGTAAACATGCTCACAAGATTTATTAAGTTACTTATCAGGTAGTTAGAGAATCTTTATGGTATATGTTGGCGGGTAGTATGACTCTTAAATATTTTTATGTAAATACAAACCAAGAGCAGATTACCATAGAAAGAATTATTTCTCTGCGTTGATGATAACTGTTCTGCTTTTTATACTGTAAAAACTCTATCAGTTGGATTCAGGTTAGCAAGACCAGGTCATCGCAACATCTCTGTTTTTCAGGGCAACGGTTACTTAAAGAAACACAAAAGCGGGCAATCAAAAGTGGTCGGAAACTTTCCGACCATGACTTAGGTACCTCTAAAACCTACGAGGGTACCTAAATGGTGGTTTCAATTAATTGAGATGTCAGGTTACGGGTTTTGCGTGTCAATTATACGAAGACCCGATTAAGATACTCGGCTAATGTCCAAGAGTTGATTCTCTTAAAAAAATAAGCTGTCTCTTGAGTTATCGGATGAGTGTCCAATTATTTGCCGTGTCTTTAAGATAAGTGACACGCTTTAGGTTCTTTGATTTATTTTTGCTAACAGAGTAATGGCAACTTTATTTGGTATTATAGATGTATTGGACTAGGATCTTATAAGTGCTTAGCGATAATCGTTTAAGGTTCTAAGGCAGTTTACAAACGGGCAAAAAGTCAGCTGCAAAAAGGCGCTGGCTGGTCGCTAGTATTGGCGTTAGCTCTGGTTCTGATCGACTTCTTTTTGTAGTTAAAAATCGCAACAATTATTTAGAATTCGTGTGAAAAGGAAAAGCGTTTTGCATTGTTGTTAAAAGACGACTTCAAGTAGCGACAGACAAACACGAACCGTCGACTTTTTGTAGCCAAATTAACTTTTAAAAAATGGTTTGTATGTAAGTGGCCTAACAACTGTACTTCCAGGAAAACTAGACTCTGCTCTATATGACGGTTAGTTGAGGTAGTCTCCACTTAAATATGGTATAATCGCAGGTTCAACAGGTCTCCAATTCTTAAAGGGAGAGATGTTGTTTACCTTTACTATAAACGACAAGTCCCTTGAAGGGTATGGGTTCGATCTTCTATACAAAAAATAATCTCTCTCTTATCAACGTCATGCATTCATGTGCTTTAGGAGGCTTTGAGTAAGGGTCAAATCTAACATGAGTTGAAATAAGGTGTTTTAAACAGCCAACTAACTATGAATGTATCTGTGGTAAAAGTATTTAGAGGCGTTGTCAGCGATAGGTATAGATTGCAGATTGTTTAATGTTATTTTCTTGTATGTATAAGATTAAAATTTTAAAGTACACCTTGTAAAATTTTTAACTTTTTAAGTTTTATTTTTGGAATTAATCGAAAAAAATATAATTCATGACTAACAATTTGTGGTTTCAAATAATAAAGAAAATCTAAAATAAATATTGTAAAATCCATTTTTACACACTTATCTCATTAACAAGCCCTTATTAAAATTCCAAGCTTACCGAAGCTATTATAGTAGTAGAATATAATATTTCCTTATTCGACTCTAAAAAAATTAATTTTAAATACTAATTTTTATCTCCATAAATCTCTAAAGTGGCCGCAGAAAAATATATTTTCATAGTAGAACTTATCGCGGGATTGCTCAATCCTATAATCTAGTTGAATTACATCACATTTCAGAGTTAAAACGGAGCCAATTAGCGAAAATAAACATTTACCCACAGAGTTGGACTTTAGGGCATTTAACCGTTTACATGTCATTTATGACTCTAAATTATGCCCGGTTTGTGATGAGATTCACCAGATTCACATTAAACGTTTGCATATTTTCGTCTGTCAAATAGAATTTACTAAAAATTATCAAAAAAAAGTCAACGTTGAATTAAAAATGAATATGATTATATGTATTTATATATAAATGATTTCCTAAATATTCTTTTGATTAATAAAATATGTATTAATCTACTTCATCTATAACTGGTCCACCAGTATCCTCATTATCACTATCTCTTCTTCCTGAAGCTTGAGAAAACCGTCTAAAAGCTTGATCTTGATTTGCATTAATTCCAGCTGCTCCCGTGTACATTTGTACAATAATCGGTTTACATACATTTTCTAGTTCTTGTTTTTTTAATACATAATCTTTTTCTGTTCTAATAGTAGTATCTGAGAGCCATGCTATAGCTTCCTCGCACAAACTAGTAATTTGTGTTACAGAAGTGGGATTCATTTGACTTGCTACGTTTGGATCATTAATTAATAATTTAACTTGATACACGTATCTAAAATAATAATTAAATTTAAGAAAAAAGTAAGAAAAATTATGTATATTATAGAAATTGCTTACGACTCCAGTTCATTCCTTGCTGATACAGCTGCTCGTCTTTCTAGATCATTTTCTTTAAATTTCTCAGCGTCTTTTACCATTTTTGTTATTTGCTCTTTAGTAAGTCTACCTTTATCATTCGTTATAACAATATTACTTTTTTTACCCGTAGCAGTTTCTTGAGCACTAACTGTAAGTATACCATTAGCATCCAAATCAAACGTGACTTCGATCTGAGGAATTCCTCTAGGAGCTGGTGGAATACCTTTAAAAATTGGATAAACATATAAATTTAAATGTTAAATTAGCATTTCTTGGGTTGGACAGATTTAAGAATTTTTACATTTTCATTTCTTTTACTATTACAGAAAAGTATTGTTTTATATACTTATTAGCTGATTTGTTAAATAATTTTATTTATTTAAATAAGTAAAAACAATTAGATAATTACTTACAAATTAAAAAATTTATAAAAATAATCATAGTGGTTGCGTCGATTCGCGATGAAGGCGATCCTGCAAGCGAAAGGTGAAACGTCGTGGATCTTCGAGGTATGGTTCAATAGAGTCCAAATCTTTGTAGAGTTCGCTGGTAGCTACTGGTATGAGCTTCCAAGGCGTAGCTCTGGTGATGATCAGTAGTAATGATGACAGAAGTCTTCGTAGGAGGTCTGGTGTTAGTATAGTAGATATGAGCTTCCAGAGCGTAGCTCTTGTGATGCTCATTAGTGATAATGTCAGAAGTCTTCGTAGGATTAGCAGGATGCCTGAGTGTTGGTTGATGTGATGTGGAGTCCTTTTAAAGAATTGTCTACGGATTGTGCACTTAAAACATTTGTGTCTTGGAAGGTTGTGAATCAAGACTGTCTTGTAATATCCTGAGCGTATGAGCGCCGTAGAAGAGTCGATTAATATCTCCCAAGAAGAAGAAGACTACTAGTGGCAAGTGCAGTAGACGGATCAGTGAGAACATTTCTGCCTAGTGTGTTTTAATGACGGCGCAACCTAATCTTGTATGGTACGTCGTCGATCAAAGCGCGTAAGCAATGTCCTTTTGTATGTTAATTTGAAACCGATCTAGCCGTCTCGTATGTTGATTTAAAACTGTGTTGTCCAAAATACGATTTTTTAATTTAAAAATTAGAATAGCAATAGTAATCAAACCTGTGATAGGTACCTGTCATACACTATAGCGCTTAACTGTTGGATCACAAATATACCAAGCGGTTAGTGGGCACCTTAATCATTAAGACGTTACTGACAGACAATTGGGCCTCGAGGAATAGATACATTTGTAGTCCAACGGTAAAATCGTTGTCGCGTAATGACAGAGATTGCACTTTAGGTTTCTGTCCGATCTCACATTGTTTAATTTTTTTATAAATTCATTTTTTGTTTGTTCATTTCCTAAACTTCTTTTATGTATTTTTATTAAAAATAGAATTTACCAGATAATTCAAATTTTCCTAAAAGGTTATTATCATTGGTCATTGATCTTTCACCTTCAAATACTTGAATTAGTACTCCAGGTTGATTGTCAGAAAATGTTGAAAATACTTGAGTTTGTTTAGTGGGAACAGTAGAGTTTCTTTTAATTAACGTTGTCATTACTCCACCAGCTGTTTCAATACCTACAAAAGACTGCTGGTAAGACAAATAACAATAATTAAATTTTTGGTTTCGGTTATAATGAAATACCTTAAATTTAAACTTCAGAAGTCATAAAAGAGGTAGTTTTTCTGGTAATATAAATTTAATTGAAACGTAAGGTCGTTTTTATAGCATAAAATCCATAAAGCCTACCTAAAGATAATGGTGTAACATCTAAAAGCAGCACATCTTTAACAACATCATGTGTATCTCCGGATAAAATAGCAGCTTGTATTGAAGCTCCATACGCTACAGCCTCATCTGGATTGATTGACTTATTTAGTTCTTTTCCTATTTAATATATAAACGAATTAAAAATGTAACGCAGTTATTTTATTATAAATTTACCCTGAAAAGTATTTGATAACATTGTTTGTATCTTTGGGATTCTAGTGCTACCACCAACCAATACTATATCCTGAATTTGTTTTTTACTAATTTTTGCATCTCTTAAAGCTTTTTCTACAGGTTCCAGTGTTCGTGCAAATATATCATTGTTTATCTAAAAGTATAAAAAGTATATAAAAATTACAGGATAGTAAAATACAAATAAAAATTTCCATAGTTTTACATTTCTTGGTAATCCGTAGAGGTCATTTTAAAGATCAAACTCAGTATGCTGTAGTTGCTATCATAGGGTTATTCGACGTAAGAAGAATCGTAAACTTGCACAAACTAATTGTGGGGTTAAACTATAGGTACCCACCTCTTCAAATTTTGCTCTTGTTATTTCTGCATAAAGGTCCATGCCCTCAGCAAGTGAATCTATTTCTATTGTAGCTTGATTCGCAGATGATAAGGTTCTTTTAGCACGTTCACATGCTGTCGTTAATCTTCTAATACTTCGCTTATTGTCTTTAATATCCACTTTAGTTTTCTTTTTAAATTCTTCTGTAAAATGCTGTACCATACGATTATCAATATCTTGACCACCTATAAAAAGTTTTGAGGATTTTTATCGAAAACAATGTTTCAACATTAAAATCTCGGTGCGATATTTTCAATATTCGTTTATTTTATTAATCAGTGAAAATTATAGGAAAAAAAACGTAGAAAGCCAAATCAGGTGGGCGCGCCGGCCACGTATGGTTGCTCCTCAAGGAGATTAGACGATTGTGAAAATTTTGCCTTATAAGATCGTGCTGTGTAGACGGTGGTTCCATGTGTTTGATGACCGCACCGAGATGGCCGCGCCAAGATGATCGCGCCGAGATGAACATGACGAGATGACCACGCCGAGATAACTGCGCTGAGATGACCGCGCCGGGATGACCACACTGAGATGGCCGCGTCGAGATGACTTCGCCGAGATGACCGCACCGAGATGGCCGCGCCAAGATGATCGCGCCGAGATGAACATAACGAGATGACCCTGCTGAGATGACCGCGCCGGGATGACCACACTGAGATGACCGCACTGAGATGGCCGCGTCGAGATGACCGCGCCGAGATGACTGCGCCGAGATGACCAGGCAGTGATGATCAGGCAGGGAGTTGTTCGGATCCAAAATAATTCAAATTTACAATAACTGGAATACTCAATGATAAATTATTACTTTTTAAAATTAATTCAACAAAAAATTATATTAAAATATAAAAATAATTTACTTTGGAGTTGATATTTATTATTAAAATATATTTCTAAAAATTATATGCTGAAACGCGATACGATACATATTTTTTATGTTAAGGTTAATAGCTGTAATAAAAAAATCAGATACAGATCTGAGTGATAGAGATAAAAGCATATTTATTCTTTTGGTATCATGAATATTAATGCGTCATAAAGGGATACGAAACTACAACCTATCGATGACCACGCTGAGATGACTGCGCCGAGATGACAGCGCCGAGATGACAGCGCCGAGATGACAGCGCCGAGATGACCGCACCGAGATGACCGCACCGAGATGGCCGCACCAAGATGATCGCGCCGAGATGAACATGACGAGATGACCACGCCGAGATGACTACGCTGAGATGACCGCGCCGGGATGACCACACTGAGATGGCCGCGTCGAGATGACTTCGCCGAGATGACCGCACCGAGATGGCCGCGCCAAGATGATCGCGCCGAGATGAACGTAACGAGATGACCCTGCTGAGATGACCGCGCCGGGATGACCACACTGAGATGACCGCACTGAGATGGCCGCGTCGAGATGACTGCGCCGAGATGACTGCGCCGAGATGACCACGCAGTGATGATCAGGCAGGGAGTTGTTCGGATCCAAAATAATTCAAATTTACAATAACTGGAATACTCAATGATAAATTATTACTTTTTAAAATTAATTCAACAAAAAATTATATTAAAATATAAAAATAATTTACTTTGGAGGTGATATTTATTATTAAAATACATTTTTAAAAATTATATGCTGAAACGCGATACGATACATATTTTTTATGTTAAGGTTAATAGCTGTAATAAAAAAAATCAGATACAGATCTGAGTGATAGAGATAAAAGCATATTTATTCTTTTGGTATCATGAATATTAATGCGTCATAAAGGGATACGAAACTACAACCTATCGGTAATACAGTTTGTACAATCAATGAGAACAAATTATCGAAGTATATTAAACCGTTATTGAGATTTCGAAATTATTTTTAAGCCAGTATAACCGTATATTATTCATGCGCTGGCACGACCACGATCTAATCCGCATTATTATTTCACTTAATCAGCATACCTAAATGCGTATCGCCGGCAGTGGATTTCACCTCGAAAATCCCTCCGGAGATGAGCAGGATCGAAACGTCGAACGTGCCTCCACCCAAATCGAAAATCAAAACGTATCTGTCTGTATCGTCGCCTTTTTTATCCAATCCATATGCGATCGCTGCTGCTGTAGGCTCATTAATTATCCTTTGGACATCCAGGCCTGCTATCGTTCCTGCATCCTTTGTCGCTTGTCTGGAATTTTGTGTAAAAAATTACTTTTTTTAAGTAGGCTAATCTGTCAAGCGCCAGTGTTTTAGATAATCTGCATAGTTTAAGCTTTAAATTTTCGTCTCACATTAAATTTAAATGGATTTTCATAATACTAAATACTGCATTCATTAAATAAAATAATAATTCTAAAATATAATATGATGTTAGTATATCTCTTATTGTATTTTATACAAAGCATAGAAATATCTTTGATAGGATCTACACAAATGCGTGTTTTCTAGTAGTTTAATGGGCTAAACGTTGAAACGTTATAAAACTGTAACTTTAAATCTCACCCAGATTGATTTATAGTTGATTCAAATAGAAGTGTCATCAAGTAGTCTCTGGAAAATTCAAATTTGTAGTGGCAGTACCCACGTTTAGTGAAATTTGAATCGCAATATTAGCCAGCTTGTGATCAGATTGCTACATAATGCTCAATATAATAAACATTTTGACACATCGCGATGACATATAATTCCCTAACTAAAGTTCTGTTTCCATTGAATCTAGTAATAAAGTTATAGATGATCTCACACGTACCCAGCCCACTTGATGACACTTCTATTTGAATCAACTATATATAGTAATGTAAATATTTTATGATGTAATAATTTTGCTTTTTCAATTCATTTCAACAGTTCTAAAATTCTCAATTTTTTTGTTTCAGCTCTTATATAGGATGAAATGTTTTATTTAAGTGAATAAAGTTCTACAAGTTACATATATATACCAAATACGAGTCTGTCGCAAAGTAAACAGGACTTTTAAGAAATATCCGATACTAGTAGCGCCATCTGTTATTGGGACTAGCATTCGATTGGTACGTTTTTCATTAATATTATGTCCACATGTCATGACAATAAAACCACGTTACGTTGAATTATCGCGCTGAAAGTGACAGTACATTTTCAATATCGGTCGAAAAATAAGCATCAAACAAAGAGCAAATAATAATATAATAAATAAACACACTTTTTGACAGTTTCTGACGTAACCACTGACCAACATGTTTTTCGTCTTTCATCTACTTACGACCCTCTTTGAACTGTTACCATAAACTTGTTTTAACAATCGATGCGCTTGAATAATTGTTTTACCAAATTTAAAACAGAACTTGATATTGTCTCTTTGTTCGATGCTCATTTTTCGACCGATGTTAAAAAGGTACGTTCACTTTGAGCGCGATAACTTGGCAAGAAGTGATTCGATTGTCATAAAATTTTGACAGAACATTAATGAAAGATGTACCAATCGAACGATAGCTCCAATAACAAATTCCTTACTAGTAACGAATATTTACTGTTTACTTAGCGACAGAACTCGTATATGGATGCATTTATGAATCACTTTATTTTTACTCTTTTGTTGAAAGAAAATCATAATGCTCTTCCATTTTTACACAAATATGTTTAGTAACTTATCTTAAATTCAAATCAAAACTACAGAATCTGAAACAGATCTAGATACCACAAGTACACATTAAAATTTTACTTTAGATCAACTATTAGAGAATAATTTCATTTACTTACACCAAAAAAAAAACTCAAGATGAACCGTGTAAATATAAAAGATATTATACTGTTAAAAACTTTAAATTTGTGTTAAAGAACAAACTGGAGTAGAAACTACTACTTAATTAATTTATGTAAAACTAAAAGTAACACTGTACTGTACTTTATTCGTGCCAAAACAAAAATCGTTTAATTGAAATTACAGAAACTACGTGTTGCTTAATGTTTCGTTTCAGATGTTACAAATTAAGAGCATTTCTTAATTAAAAATATGTTTTAACATCTGAAAGTCTTGCAAAAAAAAATAATGAAATCTTGATAATTATTCATGAAATCTACAGGAATAAAAATATATTAAACACAAATACCTTTGTGAATCATTAAAATACGCTGGCACTGTTATAACAGCCTTAGAGATATTATCTCCTAAAAATGCTTCAGCAGTTTCTTTCATTTTAGCCAGAATCATCGATGATATCTCTTCTGGAAAAAAAGTTTTTTCTTCTTTTTTGTATCTGACTTTAATCTTTGGTTTCCCTTTTTCGTTTATAATTTCAAATGGCCAATGTTTCATATCCTGTTGAACTAATGGATCATCAAATCTTCTACCTAAGATATTTTAATTTTTATAAAATATATAATTAATACCTATGTGAAGTTGGCCCCGATTTTTTAAAATTTCATGTTTTTTTATATGGACCTGTTTGTCCATCGTTTGTCCACGTTTGTCCACCCTTTAGATAATTTTTACCAGCAAGCAATCAAAAGATACAGCCAAAACAAGTTTACGGGGCTAACTTCACGTTTTTTCGAAAAACTTCAAATTTGAAATTTGTTCACACCATACGTTTGTCCATCATTTGTCCACGTTTGTCCACCAATTAGATTATTTTTACCACCCAATTAAACGACTAAGAACACCAAAAAACGTGATTGATGGCCCATACATGGTAGTAACTTCCCTATATCAATATTTTTAAAATTTCTGTATTGCATCCGTTTGTCCATCGTTTGTCCACGTTTGTCCACCCTTTAGATAATTTTTACCAGCAAGCTCTGAATAGATACAGCCAAAGCAAATTTACGGGGTCAACTTCACGATTTTTCGAAAAACTTCAAATTTGAAATTTGTTCACACCATACGTTTGTCCATCGTTTGTCCACGTTTGTCCACCAATTAGATTATTTTTACCACCTAATTAAACGACTAAAAACACCAAAAAACGTGATTAATGGCCCATACATGGTAGTAACTTCCCTATAACAATATTTTTAAAATTTCTGTATGTCATCCGTTTGTCCATCGTTTGTCCACGTTTGTCCATCCTTTAAATAATTTTTACCAGCAAGCTCTGAATAGATACAGCCAAAGCAAAATTACCTGGGTCAACTTCACGTTTTTTCGAAAAACTTCAAATTTGAAATTTGTTCACACCATACGTTTGTCCATCGTTTGTCCTCGTTTGTCCACCAATTAGATTATTTTTACCACCTAATTAAACAACTAAAAACACCAAAAAACGTGATTGATGGCCCATACATGGTAGTAACTTCCCTATATCAATATTTTTAAAATTCCTGTATTGCATCCGTTTGTCCATCGTTTGTCCACGTTTGTCCACCCTTTAGATAATTTTTACCAGCAAGATCTCAATAGATACAGCCAAAGCAAATTTACGGGGTCAACTTCACGATTTTTCGAAAAACTTCAAATTTGAAATTTGTTCACACCATACGTTTGTCCATCGCTTGTCCACGTTTGTCCACTAATTGGATTATTTTTACCACCTAATTAAACGACTAAAAACACCAAAAAACGTGATTAATGGCCCATACATGGTAGTAACTTCCTTATATCAATATTTTTCAAATTTCTGTATTGCACCTCACAAACTTAAATTTCTACCTCTTTAAAAATACTGTTGGGAACAATGAAGCATGATTATTTTCCAAAAAACGACGAAGAATCAAGTACGAACCAACAGCTCGAGCATTTTTACTCCAAATCCAAGTTTGTCCACCTATACTTTTACCATAAGTACACGCGCACGGTCTAAATGACCGCATTAGAAATGTTGATATAAAAAAACGAAAAACAAAAAGCTCATTGGGTATTTTACAAATGTAATATCAAATAACAATTAAAAAAACCCAACTAGATGTAAAAAAACAATAAAACTGATTTTCGACCCCTTTTTCGGTAAATTGACCTTTCAAAGTTCATAAATAGGGAATAGGTGGAACCTTGAAGACTGAATTTGAATATTAGCAGAGTTACAGGCGATTTTTGAAAAATACGGTCTTTTTGACCATTACGCGTGTAACGCCTGCATGGTTAACGTATAAAGTAATAAAATGTCTAGCCTTTAGTTATGTAGTGCAAGATAGATGGAATCATATAAATGCAGGTTTTATTGAATGTAAGAACACAATTTTAAACAAAAATAAAAAAGGTGTTTATTCTAACAAATATTAAATCTCCATCATTTGCTAAAATAAAACATAAAATTAAAATAAAACATAAAATTAAAATAAAACATAAAATTAAAAAAACATAAAATTAAAATAAAACATAAAATTAAACAAAAAAATACATTTGCTTTGATTGTGTTGAAACTGAAATTTTTATATATATACATTGTGACCCATGGTAACAATTTAGGTTATAGTAGTCCTATTCTCGATTTAAAAAAGGAAAAATCACAAACGAGTCTGTCGTGAGCCCTAAAACGAAAAACTGGACAAAAGTAATATTTACATCCAGAAATTTTAAAAATATTGATATAGGGAAGTTACTACGGCGCGGCGCATGGGCCATTAATCAACGTTTTTAGTTGTTTAATTAGGTGGTAAAAATAATCTAATTGGTGGACAAACGTGGACAAACGATGGACAAACGTATGGTGTGAACAAATTTCAAATTTGAAGTTTTTCGAAAAATCGTGAAGTTGACCCCGTAAATTTGCTTTGGCTGTATCTATTGAGAGCTTGCTGGTAAAAATTATCTAAAGGGTGGACAAACGTGGACAAACGATGAACAAACGCATGCAATACAGGAATTTTAAAAATATTGATATAGGGAAGTTACTACCATGTATGGGCCATCAATCACGTTTTTTGGTGTTCTTAGTCGTTTAATTGGGTGGTAAAAATAATCTAATTGGTGGACAAACGTGGACAAACGTATGGTGTAAACAAATTTCAAATTTGAAGTTTTTCGAAAAATCGTGAAGTTGACCCCGTAAATTTGCTTTGGCTGTATCTATTGAGAGCTTGCTGGTAAAAATTATCTAAAGGGTGGACAAACGTGGACAAACGATGGACAAACGGATGCAATACAGGAATTTTAAAAATATTGATAAAGGGAAGTTACTACCATGTATGGGCCATCAATCACGTTTTTTGGTGTTCTTAGTCGTTTAATTGGGTGGTAAAAATAATCTAATTGGTGGACAAACGTGTATAAACGATGGACAAACGTATGGTGTGAACAAATTTCAAATTTGAAGTTTTTCGAAAAATCGTGAAGTTGACCCCGTAAACTTGTTTTGGCTGTATCTTTTGATTGATTGCTGGTAAAAATTATCTAAAGGGTGGACAAACGTGGACAAACGATGGACAAACAGGTCCATATAAAAAAACATGAAATTTTAAAAAATCGGGGCCAACTTCACACGGGTATAATTAATATATAAAATGTTAACCAATTAATCTTTTAGCATCGTAAACTGTGTTTGTTGGATTTAAAGCTACTTGATTTTTGGCTGGTTCCCCAGTTAACCTTTCAACATCTGTAAAAGCTACATAGCTTGGTGTTATACGATTTCCTTGATCATTTGCTATTATATCTACGGTACCTAAAATATAATAAACTAATAGCACAATATCCTGTTTAATAATAATAAGTAGAGTTTAATTGAAACATTCAGAGCTTGGAAACTATATGCGATGAAGAAACTAAAAGTTATTATTGACGTTTTAATTATAAATTTGAGGGTATACATACCATTTCTAAATACACCAACACATGAATAAGTTGTTCCTAAATCAATACCGACTGAATATTTAGGGGCTTTGGATGTAGCCATTTATTATTGAAATATGGACAAATGATTTAATGGTTAAAATGTGTTTCAGTATTAAATGAAGTGTTTACAGAAAATTTTAAAATTAATGATTCGACATTTTTTAGCCATGATGTTTCTTTGTCATTTTGATGTTTACTGACGTTTAAAGCTGTTTATTTGATTAACCGGTTACCATACTCTGGAATAAGTACGAGTACAGAATGACATTAAAGGAAATTTTTTATAAAACAATTAACATGCCACGCAAACGACGCCGCAAGTACATCGATATAGAACCCAAAAATGTGGTTAGATTTTTTTTGTGTGTCTGTATGTTTGTGCGCGCATCACATGAAAACTACTGATCCGATTTGAATGCGGTTTTCACAGATGTACTTGTCTTTTTTCAACTTAATATCTGCTGTATAAAAAATTTTTCCCCCACTCCTTTAACGGGGGTGGGTAGAAATTTTTATACAACAATCAACATGCCACGCGAACTACGTCGCGGGTACAGCTAGTTTTCAATAAATTATGTTTTATCCGATAAACATTTCCTTTATTCGCCATTCTGAAACAAACTAACTCAACGCTCCCAACGTCCAAAACGAACGATATTTTCTAGACGATTCTAAGCGTTCTTAGGTCAACATGAACACCAATAATATGTGGTTATAAGCGTGAGTGCTCAAAGCAAATAAGCGTCCAAGACGAATGCACCTAAAATTGTATATCTTTATCAAAGTGCGTTTCAGTCGTTAATAATTGCTTTTTAATATAGCATTTTTGTTGGTTAATTATAATTCATACAATAAATGTTATTAGTCCGAATATTCGTGAAAATCTGTCGAAACCCAAATTCTTGACAAAAGTTTTGAACTGTATAAGAATAGGTATTAAAGAGCGTCTTGTTATATAATTTTAATTAAACAATGGGGACAAAGTTAAATAAAGTTTATAAGAATAAATAAGAAAAAGCATTGTGCGTTTATTACTAAAATCTATTCATATCAAAGAAAAAGTGCGCGAAAATGTAACCATTGCGTGATCATTTTTGCTGGGTCATTTTGATTGGTTTAAGGACCGTAAAATAGTATCCTACTACTTAAGAAGGCCTTGCCTACTAAAAGGGTTCTATTCTACATCTTATAACAAAACTGAAGAAAGAGAGTGTTTCTATTGTTCGCAAGGGGTCTTAAAGCTATTATAATCTATTTATTGTTATGTTATTGTTTCCGTATACTTCTTGTTCTATCTTTTTTAAAAACTTTAGGATATCGTTGGACTTTAAGTTAGATAGATTTTTCTCTTCTTTTTCGTATCTACTTCTTTGCTTAGTTTTTCTACCATTGTTGATCCCACAAGATGGTTCTGGTTCTAGCAATGGGGTTTGAGCTCCGTTTTTGCCAGCTTATCTATTGTTTCGTTTCCTTCTATTCCTAAGTGTCCTGGAATCCATAAGAGGGTAACAGTCTTATTTTGTCCTAGTTGATTTAGTTTACCTAGGCATTCCCAGACCATCTTTAAACTGATTGTGTGTGAGATCCTATCCTAGTACTGGCTTAAAGGTTATTCCTTCTTTTTTGCTTTTACATGATAAAAAGATTGCTCTGAAAAATGCCTATCCGAGTAACAGATTTTCTTAAAAGTCAAGAACTTATGGAGTTATAAATAGATGTAGGGTATACACGAAAGATATTTTAGGTTAAGAAAGGTTACCTTGGTTAATTGACACCACTTACAATCTTCAATCTTTAACACCTTTACTTACTCCTTGACGTAAATTTTGAATTTTGAAGGTTTTAACATTAACATTAGTTAGAATCATATCTGTAGTAGGTACTCTTTTAAATAGGTTCAAAATAACGAAATAATATATAAAAGATCTTAATATAATTAGGATTTCCACTCGTCAAAATCAGAATAACAATAAATTTAATGAAACAACTAATTCGACTACAGCCCACTATGAAAGCGTTTACTTGTAATTTGAAATATAATCAACACAACTTCAAATTATGATTAAGCGATGTTTGCGACTCTACGGTTGTTTAGGGATGACTTCAGGGAATAATTACGCAATCATATCAGCCCAATTAATGACTTTTGACTGTAGTTCTAAAACAGAAATGATGGCTTCACATAAGACAATCCGAGCTTATAAAACGATTTGTAAATTAATTATACGATACTAAAATTTAAAGCGTTACTCTCAGTCAAACTACCTATAACTTAAATCAATATAAGTACTATAAATTTATATTTTTAATAAAAGCAATAAAACGACGTTAATACCGGGCTTGGAAAATTCATATTCTTCTATCCAGCGATCTACTGGCGTCTAAAATTATTTCTCTAGTAAATGCCTGACACGAACAGAATTCATAAGAAGTCCTTATCACCGAAAAATATCTCCAAGTTGTAACTTCCAGACGTGTATCAAGAATGATGACTTTCAATCGTCAGTGTCGATAATATTACAAGCAAAACGTAAAGAACAGTTTATGGTTATACTCTTAGAATAGATTAATAGAAAGCCACACTTTATTTTAAAATCAAGATTGATATCTTTTCTGAAATTTATAACGACAAAAGTATATATCTATTTATATGAAATAGATATACATTCATAACAAAATTTTTAGCAAATCTTTTAGCTTTACTTTATAAGATAAGCAGAGGATTAAGAAAATTTTGAAGTGGACTTTTTTTATAATCAAAGCGTAACTCCTATCATTTCTTAATGCCCCCTAATGTACAGAAAACAATCGGATGTGACCCTTTGCGATCATGTAATGTTGGAAAACTGCATTTGTGCAAACAAAGAATGCATTTTTAAAGTGTATTTCAAACAGAACTTGTTATTTATTGGCGAAAATGAGTTTAATTTGGTTAATCGGAGATTCTTAGGGTCGCTGAAAACGAACTGACATTAAAAGTGATCTTTGGAGTACCTGGCGTCCAGGATACTTACTGTTTAAGTCGTCTCCTGAAATTTTCGATAGCTAATATTGTTATACAAATATTTGAAATTGCATACTTAAGGGTTTAAAGGGCTTGCTCAAAAGAAATATAACATTAAAAATAATTTACAGAGTATCTGGAGCCCAGAATACTTACGATTTACCTTGTGACCTTGAGTTTTTTGTCAAATCGTTATACGATTAGTTAAAACTCGAAACTTTTTGCATTAAATTAAAAAAAAGGATTTTGTTTTCA
The DNA here is from genome assembly GCA_964028335.1 of Altica lythri. NCBI lineage: Eukaryota > Metazoa > Arthropoda > Insecta > Coleoptera > Chrysomelidae > Altica > Altica lythri. The sequence continues at coordinate 78,504,945 of OZ034802.1, forward strand.
ATATATTTAATGAAACTTTAAAAGGTTGCTGTGATAAGCACTAGAAACTTCGTAGATAGCTTTTAATATAATATACGTTCCAGAAAGCCCAAAAACGCCCTAGTATTGAATTTTGACCAATTGTTTACCTAAAACTCCCGAAAACGAGGCAAGTAGTAGATATCCTCAGCACACGGTAATTCAAAGATAACTTCCAATGTCATATTTGTTTTTAGCTAGCCCAAAACACCCGGGTATTGAGTTTTGACTCAATTGTTTACCGACATTACCAAAAACTCCAGATGACGAGGTAAACATTAAGTATCCTGTGCACCAGGTTCTCCGGAGATCACTAGTAATATCATATCCGTTTTCAGCGAGTCCAAAAATAACCGTGTATGGAGTTTTGACTAACTTTATAAGGATATTTCCGAAAATTTTAGGAGGCGATGTTAACAAAAGATATTCTCAGCCCCAGGTATTCTGTAGAACAGTTTCAGTGAACTATTAGTTTTTATGGAAGATACTCGAAGGAGTAAAGGACAAGAAAAACGTTTGGAGAAGACGGAAACCAGAAATGGTTAGGCCATCTTGCGAGAATGGCTGACGGCAGGTGGGCAAAGGACTCGTTGCTGAGAGAGGAAGGAAATAAGAAAAGAGGACGACCACGGAAAAAGTGGCTAGAAGCGTGTAAGAAATACCTAGAAACAATCGGGATAACAAATTGGAGAACTGCGGCCATGAACAGAAGAAAATGGAGAAAAACAGTTAAGAAATACCCCTATAAAAAAATTGTTGTCCTTTATTTTAGGTTTATCTTGTTTACCAAAACGTATGATAAAAGCATAGTTTTAAAACGTTTACTTTTTTAATAGCTTTAATCACTTTGATTTTTTTTGCAAGATAAAAATACCTTTATATCTTCATCATGTTACATTTTTCAATTTAACATATAAAAATTCTTTATTAAAAACTAAAACATCAAAAATATAAATTCTTAAACTATTTGCCCTCTTTTTACAATTGTCTTTTGTATTAACAGAGACAATACACGTCCAACAAATTTCAAAATATAAAACTCGATAAAAACTTTATCGATATATCTGTACTATTATCCACGATTGAAGAATCAAAGAAAAATTATTCCACCTCAGTTGTTTGGAGAAAGTTCCCAAAGGTCTTTTAAATCCTAGAAAGTTGCAAGTATTTCAGAGCTCGATTGGCATCTCTTTGATTTGTTCTTCAAACCTGATTTAACGGTTTAAAGATTGTACCACTTAAGTTAATTTTATATATCTTTTTCTTTATAAAGAATTTTTCTGAGCGTAAAACATCATTAGGAGAAATTAAACCACTGATAACAAAACTTGGCTTTTGTGGGACTGATCGTAAAAAATAAGACTTTTAACTGCATTTAAAAATTATTATTTTTACAAAATTGAACCGCCTTTAATAAGAAAAACGCACTAAAAAAAAGAAAACGTTCACATCTGATTACGATATTCTTGAAGTCAACTCCAATGGTTATGTCTTTATAAATGATTTGAATTACTAACAGTCGAAATCCAGATTTAATAGCTAAGATTAAAATAGCGAGTAATTTGCCATTGGAGCCGACTTTAGGTAATCAAATTTAAATACCTGGTTTGTTACATTTTTCTAAGAAATGATGATTTTTTTAAAAAATGTTTTTATTTTATCCTTTTTAGTTGCTACTTGGCTTTATCAGATGTGGACTCAAATTCATAATGTGCTATCTTCAAAACCTTACGAATACCAATGAAAATCAAATCGAAATGTCGGTCATCTAAAATTTGTCATATCTAGTGTTTAAGAAACAACAAAGAATCATGATTTACTTCATTAAACGGATAAATGTAAAGCTGAGAACCCTCTTTTGTCATTCGTTGCCGAGTAGCGCTGTCAGCAACATCAAGTTTCGCGAGTGTTAGTGAGTTAGTGCCACAGTGAGAAGTCGGAGAGAGGTCCCTGCGTTCATACTAATCCCACCAGGCTTTTCAGTGGATAGATAAGTATCCAGTTAAATTTAATTACATACATACATACAAATACACATACTACACACAAAAAACACAGGAAATCGGCTAGGGATAATCCCAAACCGATTTCAACTGGACTTATACTTAAACGAGACATTTTAAACCACACCAAAAAACAACAAACACTCCCAGCAATGGATCGCCGTACACGCGCTTCCGAAACTATCTTAAAAACAACCACCACAACTACGACAACCAAGAAAACCTCCTTTAAGAACAAACCCTCCACTTCTATACCACAACCAACCACCCCTACCTCCTCTGCTGCTTCCAAACCTGCCCCCAACTCCCCCTGCTCCTCCACAACCAACTGCCCTTTCCTCTAACACCCGAATTCTCACCTAACTCCCCCAAACCTGTTCATACTACTTCCATTCCCCCCAAAACTATTCCTTCCACCTACAACTACCACCACTGGCCTCCCCGCTCCCAAAACCCAAACCCTGAACATCAGGAACATCCCCCCCAACCACAACTCTCATGTCAGTCTATATAAAATCCTTAACACCTTCGAACTGCTTCACAATACCATCTTTCTTTAACTTTAACCGTACAGCACTAGTCAAAACTACCTCCCAAAAAACCCCAGAGGAAATCCAGACCATCCTACGATCAGTTCTTGGAGACCCCAAGTCCTAGTCATCCCCCTCAACCTAAAACCCACCGTCCACGTGCCCCTACTGCTTCTACCTCCCCAAAATTCTCCCTTGTAATAGAGGGAAAAGACCACTCCCTTAAAGATAAGGATTTCGCCGAGATCATCAACGAAATAAATTCCCATTCACCAAAACTTGAAGAATTACCTCCAAAGCCACCAACCAAGCCACCTCAATGTGCAGAATCCTTACTAGTCAGTTTTTACCGTTGGGAGATATTAAAGAATCTCTCCTTGGTTTTAATACGCCTATGTTATTACAAAATAGTTTCGAAGCACTAGGTCCCAATACACGAACGTGAAAGATCGCAATCATCAGCTAATTTTTTGGAAGGACTCCTCCACCGAGACCCATTACACCTTCCACGGATACCCAAAGAGTATGCTAAGTGTCTGTTACACTAACGCCAGACCTTCTACGAAGACTTCTAAAATTTTCGACCCTGACGATCACCAGAGCTACGTCCTTGAAGCTTATACCAATAACAGCCAACAAACTCTACAAAAAAATGGACCCGAATGGACCGGAAACAAAGATCTACGATGTGTTACTGTTCGCCGACAGCATCGCCGTTATCGCGAATCAATGCAACCTTCTTGATTATTTTTGTATATTTTTTAATCTGCAATTTTACTAAACCATGTAAATAAAACTAGTGAACAAACCGGATAAAAGTTTATATGAGATCCAACAAACGCAGACAACATGATGTACAATATTAAGTAGTCGTCTTTAACACACACCCGGCATGAACGTTCTTAATGATCTATCTACGGAAATTAAAACCAGTATTTTTTATCTTTGGGAGATATTAAGCGATCCGTATACGGCTCTCATACTCCTAGGGTATGAAAAGACACTCTCGAATCATAAGGTTAAATTACACGAAAGTTAAAGAGCACACCATCCGGGACACCCAGCAAGTATGCTTAGTGTATAGTGTCTGTAACACTAACACCAGACCTTCTACAAAGAGTTTTTAATCCTGATCATTACCAGACCTATACCCTGAAAGCTCATACCATAAATGCCAGCAAACTCTATAAAGACGTGGACCCAAAGGACCACAATTCACGATGTTTCAACGATCACCAACAGCCTCGCCTTTATCGTGAATCAACGTAACGTTCGTAATTTTTTATTTTTATTTTTTAATTAGTAAATAATTATTTAAATTTAGTTAACTTTGTAAATAATACAATTAAACAAATCAGATAAAAGTTCAAATGAAAACCAACAAACGCATACTTCATGTTGGATTAACTGGGTGTGTAATCAATTTAAGCAGCCACGTAAGCAGAAAAGTTTTTTAACAAAAAATAGGAATGAATCAGAATGTCTGTATTGTGTAGTAAAAGAAAATACCTGCAAGGGGTCTCAAGTGAGTAATTTATTTATCTGTTAAAAACCTACATCAACTGTTCGTCAATTATTCCAGTTGCGGTAACAGTCAAGTTCATTCCACTTTGTAGGTTTGTTGTATCAAAGAAAAACTTAGTCCACCGGAGTGGTAAAAGTAGCTCGCATTATCCAGTATTTAGTAGAATAAACTCGTGTGAACACGATTGTCGTTCTTTTAACTGAGGTGCCATTAACGCTGTGTTTCTACTTTTCTTTGGTCTGCAGAACATCGTTTGGCATTAAAGCGAACGTTTGTTTTATTTCGGGTTCTTGTTGTTGATGACCTTTGAATCTTTTCGCCTTTTCTTTTAAGCACTCATGATTTATTTATTTATTTTTCAACTACGACAAACATAACCCTGTATAAAAACTTGTTTATAAAGTAAGCGTATAAGTATTTGTCGAGGATTTTCTAATTTCCTAAGTGTATGCAAAGTATTTTGAATAACTTAAAAGTTTGTCTCGTTTCCAAAATTTAAGTTTTCGTTTATTACTTTATCAAGATTGATCTCACGCCTCTGGCAATAATTAAAACTTTCCATGAATAGAAATTATACATATCTTTGTTGACTGAGTTAAACTTACTCGACATCCAAAGTAGGCCCTAAAGAGAAATAAATTTTCTCTGGTGTTTTCGGTTAATGAGCAACTAAAAGGAACGCTCTGCTAATCACAATATATAATCTTTGTGTATTGATATTAATAAATAATTTTTGAAAACACTGTAAGTTATTTCATATCAGATGGGTTTAAAATCAATACAACAAAATGTATTCAGCTATCTAGTGGTTGTACAGGGTACTTAAAGCGTTTTGCAAATTTTTTCTGTATCTTTTTTAAAGGAATTCTAAATAAACTTACCAGGAGAAAGCTGTGATTCCAATTATAAAAGCAGCAGGTCATAAACAATGACAAAAAAATCAGAAAACCCAGAATATGAAGCCAAAAAACAACAAAAATTAAAAAATAAACGAACTAAAAAATAAAAAAAAAAACGTAAAAAAGCAAAAAACATAGAAAACGTAAAATAATTAAAAAATTAAAAAAATTATAAAAAAAACGAAATATCGTCAAATGTTTAGTATAATACAAAAAAATTATAAAAATCGTAAATATCCCTAAAAAATAATAAAAAAAGGAAATATTGAAAAAACAAAAAAATTTAATATTATGCTAAAAATTTCGACAAAACAAATAAACATAAAGAAAAATGGGATATAACTAAAAACCGATAAAAGAGAGAAGTTAAAAATAAAATGCATTTGAAACTTTTCAAATTATTAAAAATGCTTTTTATACTCTTCCTTCAGCTAATAAACACTTCTTCTCTACTTTTGTTACTATAATATCTCTTCCAAATCTCTTTTTATTTAATATATCATGAAAAAACTCAATTTTTACTACAGAACATTTATTAACATCCGTCCCCTTACAAGGCTTCAAGGAAAGAGAGTGAAACTCCAACAAACAAATTAATGTGGAGGGATGCCCTGTATAAAGAAGGACATGTCATGTTTTGATAGATATTGTCATATTGTTATATGTTACTTGTATTTCTGTATTCCTTTAAAATAAACCTTTTATAAGAAGAAAAGTACTTCTCTTTTACAACATCCCATAAATTTGGGGGCTCAACCGGGATCCAAAGAAAAATTGGAGTATTTTTTTCTTATTGTGGAAAAGACGTGAAGTATACGACGACGGAGGATACAGACGGACGACGAGAAAGAAACATTTACGACGAGAAAACGATTAAGAATAGAATAATTACGAGGAAGGATATATTAACGACGAGAAGACGACGAGTGGAAAACGACGAGTAAAAAACGACGATTACAAAACCAAAACGACAAAAATTAAAAAATAAACGAACTAAAAAATAAAAAAAAAACGTAAAAAAGCAAAAAACATAGAAAACGTAAAATAATTAAAAAATTAAAAAAATGATAAAAAAAAACGAAATATCGTCAAATGTTTAGTGAAATAAAAAAAATATTAAAAATCTAAAATATCTCTAAAAAATAATAAAAAAAAGGAAATATTGAAAAAATAAAAAAATTTAATATTATGCTAAAAATTTCGACAAAACAAATAAACATAAAGAAAAATGGGATATAACTAAAAACCGATAAAAGAGAGAAGTTAAAAATAAAATGCAATTGAAAAAACTGAAAAAAAAAAGATAAAAACAAAAATAATTTTTGCGAAAAAAAAACGTAAAATACTTACAAAACGACAATAAATAAAAAAAAATACAAAAAAAAACAAAAATTCCTCAATAATCGCAAAACAATTAAAAAAATCGAAAATAATTCTGACGAATCATAAAAAAACAAAATATCACACAAACAAATTTACCTTTTTTTAATTTTCATAACGTTTTAAAATCTACCAATTTTTACACTAAATAAAATAACCTAATTATTGAATTTGAAATTAACGGTCATGATTTGATTCATAGTTTTTCCAGTTAATTTAATGCAAGTGTTAACAAAACACTTTGTATATAAATGTGTTTAATTAGTTAAAGCAATATTGACTGCCCTTAATTCTCTCAATGTATTAGTCAAATATATAAATTTATGTAAATTAAATAATACCTAATGTAAACAAGTACCCTTTTACTCAGAGTTTGGATTTTCTAACTAACCCATAAATATTAAACACACTTTCTGATTTCAATCTTTATTCATCTACAAAATCCTTTTCAACAAAAACATTCGTCTAACAATTTAACAAAAGCTTCTTGTCAAAATACACATACGCACAAACGATTCAGTTTTATTTAACTCACGAAGAAGAATTACAATATCTCACGTAGAGCAAATAAAAGCGAACAATTCAGATTGACAACAATAGGAGCAAGTGAGCGTGGCGCCCCCTAAAAAATAGAATGTGTTCCATGAAAGCCAAGTTTGATTGCCAATCTGGCCGGATCCGTTAGGTATTGTTGCCGGACTCAGACGATGCGCATTTTTTCTGGTTGGGTCAAAACACGAGAGTAATCTTTCTCTTTCTATTTCTCTATTCAATGCTGTACATACATTTATATTATTTTTTTTATATACTTATATAAAGAATACAATTTCCAGATGAGAAAAATAATTGATACTTCGAGACATAACAACATCTATTTTTTTATGTCGTATTTAACACTCAGTACGATGGCCGAAATTTCCAATAAATCATATATTTAAATGAGTTTAAAGCAAAAAAACTTTTATTGAAAAATGCTCTTATTTAAACGCCCAAAAAAATCCTTTTAAACTTTAAATATCAACTCATAACCTCCTTATAAAGAATTTATATGATAAAAGCTTGTCCCGAGGTTTAGGTACCTACCTATCAATATTTAATAAAATAAAAATTTAAATTTTACAAAATTTCCATAATTAAATTGATACTAGTTTATTTACACAATTAAATCTCCCGACAAGCTTTTATTATCATACTAGCGGCCCGGTACGTGCTTCGCTACGTATGCAGTGAAATATTAAAAAAAAATAATTTGAACATCGAATTCATTTATTTAAGCAAAAAATTATTTTATAAAATGCTAGTTATTTTAAAACTTAATCCAAAACATTTGAATAATAGTATATTACACTACAAGGGCAGATACTTTGAGATTCCTGCACTGCGCGACATGATGCCCGAGGCGAAGCCGTGGGCATCATGGCGCGCAGTGCAGGGCTCACAAAGTTTCTGCCCATGTAGTGTATACTATTTTTCTTTGTACTATGCCAAAAGTACAAAGGAAATTGCTTTCTGTGTTAAAAGATATTGATGCCTGCCCTGACATTTGCAGTGACAGTGTCAGTGACAGTGACATCAGTGCAGGAATAATTTCTTTCGGCCCGCTGTCTGCGCGACATTATCGCGGCATAAAAGTTAGGCTTTCTGCCGTTATATTGAAGCTGCAACGACATACTTTCGGCATAGTACAAAGAAAACATTTTTTTTTATACCACATGCACTGAAACAGCTAGTTTTGATCTCTGTTTTGCCAGTCGAAATAAGACAATTTCCGACCAATGCAACTGTCAGTCAGAAACAACGTTTTTTCTCCCCTAGGACACAAACAAATTATTTCAAGTCTGTCAGAATGTTTTTGACTGACAGTTGCATTGGTCTGAAATAGTCTTACGACTGGCTACAGGGATCAAAACTCACTGTTTTAATGCATGTGAAATGAAAAATATAGTGTGTGACATGGGATGAAAAAAAGACGATTTCTGACCAGGGCGATGACAGCACTCACTTCGCTCGAGCAGTCAACTCTCGCCCTCGTCAGAAATCGTCTTGTTTCACCCCTTGCCACACAATATACTATTGTTTTTCCATTTTGAGCATGAATAAACAAACGGCTGTGGGTAGAGACTCTGAAACAGGTAACATAAAGTTGGCCGTGTGAAAAACATGATTCCTCCAAATTCACACCACAAGTGTTTGCCCTTGGCCTTGTTAATGGACATTGCAAATAATAAACGTACATGATATTGTAATCCTTTAAATTCAAATGGCATATTAGTTGGAATCATAGGGATACGCAGTATCAAACAAACTTCTTCTTTTGATTTAGCAGTTAAGATCGTAGCTTCAATAAAATTTGGCAGTAAATTTTTCACTGACCATTACACATTTTTGGGGGATTAATATTTCGCAATAATATATTCAATGAACCAACTTTCAGATTTAAGCAATGCGGTGGCATACCAGCCAGTTCCAATGAATTTAAAAATTCAATTGGATAATTCATTGCCTCATCTTGATTCATTTCGAGACTATATTGGCAGTTTCGCTTGAATTTGTAAATTAATTGCATTGATAAGAATGTTCTTCGGTGCTCAAATGGCGCGTTCTCTCAACCAATCATGATTTCTGTAATTCTAAATAATATTCAAAAAAACACATTTAATTAATTCATCTATTGATTGTGCAATTGTACAAAAATTGTTCGGTACAGCGGTCAATCCGTTGGTACTGTCGATTTGTATTTTGCCATCATTAATTTCTAACAATGGTTTTTGAAACTCATTGGCAGCTATTTAGTGTCATTTTTTGTACATATCTCATATAGAACTGATGACTTCAAACATGCATTTATTTCATCAGCAGGAGTTGATCTAGAAATGACAAGCAATGTTTGTTGACAATCCCCTAACAGTAATATCAAAGCACCACAATAAGCTGTTAATTACCACGTAAATATTGCATTATTCGATTAAATGCGTCTATTGACTTTTTATTTGCCATTGTACACTCATCCCATAAAATAATTGACGTTAATCAAAAAACTTTTGCCATGGCAAAATTTCTTGAAATATTGCAAATTTGAGTCTCAATCACATGTATATTCAATGGCAATTTTAATGCGGAGTGTGAGGTCCGACCACCTTTTAATAACGTAGCATCCCCACGTAATAAATGAAGAACCGCTCCACCGATTTTGTGCAAACTTCACATACTAACTAGTCCGAACAAACATTTGGTTTGGATAGATGAGCCCGTTCTTGAGTTATAAAATTACAACGAAAAGTGGCATTGATTTATATATATATATATATATATATATATATATATATATATATATAAAGAATAAGGTGACTACTAAACATGTAAACTAACAATATCCAAATTGGATTGGGCAATGTAGTCAGGGGTTGGCGATGAAAGAAAACTTCTTTTTAGTTTGGTCGAGCTTTCGCTGTTTTATTTACAGCTTCATCAGGACACTGATAAACCAGAACACACAGTAAGTATATTGTAATGTACAATTAAGTTAACATATATAAATTTTGTAGGTACTTACACTAAGTGAAGATGACGATAAAAGCCATATGCTCAAAGAAAATCATGTTTTAGGAGGACAATGCCACCAAAACATTGAAGTTAATAGAAAACAGCACAGATAAGTTTAAAAACATAATTAAAAACATTAAAAACACATTTTAAAAAAAAAAAAAAAAAAAAAAAAAAAAAAAAAAAAAAAAAAAAAAAAAAAAAAAAAACATATTAAAACTGATCTACATTTTATAATTTTAGGTGGTGTGTAAAGCCGAAAACAGCTCAGTCAGGAAACTAAAGTTAAAAAGTTAAAAATGTCTATAATGGTCATTAGTTTAAAAAAGTTTTTTTATTTTTTTAAGATAAAAAAGTTTTTTGTATATACTATTAGAGTGTTATTGCAGAAATTTCTTCAGAAGTGTTCAATTGTTAATAATAAAAATTAAAAATTAAGAAAACGATTGTAAAATAATCCCGACTGTAATATTAAACCATTAAACTACCAAACAAAACATTTATTGTTTTTCATTTGTTACTGTATTAAACCCAAAGTCAATAAATAGTAATGTATGTTGTCTAAACATAGGAGATGATTTTTAGTAGCTAGTTAAACAAATTGACAAGAATGCTAAAAGAAAGAAGAAGTAGTACTAACCCAACTTAATTGTAAAAACAATGACTTCGGTGTGAGATACGAACGCAAATAGACGTATTTGAGCACAGAGAGTTAAATCTATTATCAAATAGTGGTTTCTACTAACATTTTCCTTCTTTTAAGTGCCATCATTGTTAACAGAGCATTGGTAAGTTAATTGAATTATTTATTTTTGTAATATCCATAGAGATAACCCATATAAAGGTCACATCTAAAACTTTTTAATTATAACATGGCGCCTCATGGCGGTAAACATAAACCTCCTGATCCTGATCCGGGACAGACTTTAATGGAAACCTCAAGTATACAAATTAACGCTAATAACGAGGAGAATAAGACTGTAAACAACAATAAGACTGATAATTGTGATAATGTTAATACAAATCAAGAAAATAACCGATATAAAAGTAACGCGGTAGGACCATACGTAGTAATTGTTGAGGGTAGGGAAAAAAAGTACAATATAGGCAAATATAATCATTTGCAAATCGCAAATGAAATATTTAACCTCAAATTAAAAGACATATTAGAAGTTAAAGCGAAGGGAATTAATAAAATTGGCATAATCTTTTCCAACGGGTCGGCAGCTAATTCTTTTGTTAATAATTCGGAAAAATTAAAAGAAAAATACATAGTATACATTCCTTTCAATCATATTTCGTGTAAAGGAATTATTTGAAATGGATGTCCCACCTTAAACGAACAAAATTTATTGAATTCAATAATTTCTCCATTTAATATTTTAAATATAAAACGAATGAATAGAAAAATCATAAAAGAGGATAAAACTATTGAGTATGTTCCAACTGGAACCGTTTTGATAACATTTGAAGGCAAAATTTTACCTAGAGAAATAAAAATCAGCTATTTCAAATGTAATATTGTACCGTATGTATCGAGAGTAACCCAATGTTACAAATGTCTAACCTATGGACACACTAGAATACTTTGCAAATCAAAACTGAAATGTCAAGACTGTTTCATACAATTTGAGGGAGAGGAGGTCACAACACATACACCATGTATTAAAAAATGTATGTATTGCAAATCAATAGAGCATAATGCGCTAAATAGAGAATGTCCCGAATATAAAAGACAGGTTGAAGTTAAAAAATACATGGCGTATGAAAATGTGTCCTATTACGAAGCCCTACAAGATATCCCAAAAACTTACCTAGACAATAATGACCAAAACGAAAATACCTATACCTATCATCCGTCCAACTTTCCAGCAAGTTTGCCTAAATCTACAACTGATAATAATGCCATCACTGTAAATCAAAGGAGAGCAACTGCCTCACAGTTGAATCATAATAAAAGAAGCTATGTAGCGGTTACAAAAAATTCAAGTCCCAAAAAACGTATCGGAAATTATAATAAAGAACTTCATGAAGATTGTTTAATAAATAAAAATGGACAGGCCCCAGGGCCATCCAAACCCATTTATGAAAGTCTAAATAATATCAGATCATCCTCCAATTCTCCGACATTAAATTCGCCAGTTTGTGCATCGCATTCGACTAATATAGATACATATTACAGAAATTATATATCATTACCATCAAATTTACAAAACAAATTATTAGAGTTAATAATAAATCATAGGGAACTTTCTAGGATTCCACCTGATAGGGATGATCCCATTCAGGAGGAAGAATTCTACTAAATAAAAAATTCGAAATGTTAAAGATAATTCAGTGGAATATGAATAGCTTTCTATCTAACAAATTTAACCTTAACATACTTATTAATGAACATCAACCCGACATAATCATGCTAAATGAAACCAAAGCAAAACCAAATCAAGTAATGAGAATAAAAGGTTATGACATTATCAGGGAAGACATGGAAAACGGGGCGGGGGGTATAGCCACCCTGGTTAAGAAAAAACTTATTTATAATAGGGTCCCATTAGACAACAGATGGAAAAGCCACAAATTTAGGTATATCGTCATACAAATAGATAAATACTTTTTGTGTAATTTATATTCAAACCCCACAAACAAAATTTCTTTTAATTTTTTTAAACATCTACAAGAAAAATGTGACAATATAATCATTATGGGGGATTTAAATGCGCACCACCCTAGCTGGGGAAGCCGGCGGAGTAACGGAAACGGGAACCTTTTATTAAAAATTCTCGATGAATTAAATCTTGTAATTTTAAATGACGGCAGATCCACCAGACTGAGTAACCCTTATGAAAATCCTAGCCCAGTAGACGTAAGTCTAACAACCAATACTCTAGCTAGTCAATGTCTATGGAACGTACTAGAGGACTGTGGTAGTAGCGATCACTACCCCACCATGGTACAGTTTGTTTTAACAAATTCCCTTACATCAAGTATTTTTGCTAGAAATGATAACAATACACAATTTAACTTAAACAAAATAGACGATATTAAATTCATAAAAACTATTAATGAAAATCTCAATACTAATAATTTAACATACTCACATTTTAGAGATATTATTAACCAAGCCATAACAAACTTGGCCCCAAAGAAAAAACACTATAATAATAACTTTCATAGAAAAAGAGTACCATGGTGGGATGATGAATGCGATGAAATTATTAAACTAAGGAAAGAAGCATTATTCAAATTCAAGAATGATTATAACTTGGAAAATTTTATTAATGCTAAACGCTGTATCGCTAAAACGAAGCGGCTATTAAATATTAAAAAAAGAAATAAATTTAAAGAGTACTGCGGCACTCTAAATCGATATTCCGATTTTAGTACTATTTGGCAAACTATCAATAAGTTTAAACATGCTCTCACTCACCCCTCCATTAATAAACTACCTAACGAACAAATTGGTTTAGAAATTTTGAACTCTCTTTCCGTTATTAACATTGATTTAGATTTCCAAATGTTACCAATATATTCATTCTCACAAAAATTCAGTATAGTCGAATTAAAAGATTGCTTATATACCAGGAAAAATACAACTCCAGGGGTAGACGAAATCAACTACAACACGTTAAAAAAACTTCCAGAATTAGGACTTAAATGGCTTCTAGATTTTTACAATTTGCTGAAGGAAGGTGCTAACATCCCTAAAGACTGGAAAACACAAATTATTATTGGAATTCCTAAAACCAATGTGGGTAACATACAAAAATTAGAAAATTTTAGATCGGTGGGTCTGTCGTCATGCGTAGGAAAATTATTAGAAAATATGATAAAAAATAGACTAGATTGGTTTACCGAAAAGAACAAAATATTTAACTTTTATCAAGTAGGATTTAGAAAAGGAATGGGTGTACAAGATAATTTAACTTTTTTCAACTCTTATGTACAATTAGCATTTTCCAGAAATCAAATAGTAAACGGCACATTTTTAGACATTAAAGCGGCATTCGACCATGTAAATATTTTTCTGCTATATAAATACTTATTAAAGCTAAAAATTCCGATTGATATCAGTAATTTAATATTTTAATTTTTAAACAATCGCGAAATCTTAGTGAAAAATCACTTTCAAAAACTAATGGGACCAGCGAACACAACCCAAGGATTGGTTCAAGGTTCCCCTCTTAGTCCCATATTATTTAATATATACATTAACTCATTATATGATATAATACCAACAAGCTGCATATTATTATCATACGCAGATGACCTCTTATTGTTAGGATGTGGAAAAGACCCACAACAGATCGCTAGAAATATTAATAATACTCTACATGATATGAATCTGTGGTTTCAAAAACACAACTTTAAAATTTCAAATAAAAAATGTGAAACTATTTGGCTAAAAACCAATAGACCAATTTCAAATCCTCCCGACATCAAGATGGGTGGCTTCGTGATTCCGAACAGGCTTAGCAAAAAATACTTAGGAATAATATTTAATCATAATCTTAACTGGCAATTGCAAATCGATAATATAGTAACTAAGGTACAAAAGGGTATAAATATTATGAGAGCACTCTGTGGAGTATGGTGGGGAGGGGATCCAAACTCTTTAAAACTAGTATATAATGGTCTCATTCAATCCCATCTGGATTACGGAGCATTGTTAATCAGCAATTATCCAAAACAAAATTTCATGAAACTAAATAGGGTACAGTACCAAGCATTACGAATTGCACATGGTATGATGAAATCCACCCCCACCAATGCAATATTGGCGGAAAGTGCCAAAATGGATATCACTCATAGGAATAAATATCTTGCTATTAAATTTTTCCAAAATTTCGAAAATTAAAAACCATCCCTTAATTAAAATCACACAAGATTTAAGAGTATACCATGGTTATCAGCAGGGTTACTGGAGGAATCGGGAGGCCACCCACTTGATTGAGGCCCTCAACTATTTTGAATCTTATTTGCCTCTTATACATACATCGGAGGTTCCCGTCTGTTACTCCGTCGACTTTGAAATCTTCAATTATAAAATACCAATTGTTAAAACCCCCTTTAAAAAAGATTCTTTACTTAACCATTGGGACTACCTAAATATAGTAAATTCTAAGTTTCCAAATTATGTTTGCATATTCTCAGATGCCTCCAAAAAACCAAGCAAAAAAGAACTGGAAGTGGACAAAACAGGGATAGGGGTATACATACCGAGGGAGAGCTATTCATATTCCGAAAGAATTTTATCATTGACAAACATATGCGCTGCAGAAACGCTGGCTATTTTAAAAGCACTAAACGTTTGTGAGGAAAGGAACTTTGATAAAGTTATTATCTTTACGGATTCCAAAAGCGCGATTGAAAAAATTTCCAATAACACAATTTCACCATATAATGATTATAGAGTACTAGAAACCAAAAGTAAAATTTATCATCTTAATAATAAAGGAGCAGACATCCGTCTTTGTTGGATTCCAGGTCACGCCAACATAGAAGGTAACGAAACTGCTGACATCCTAGCAAAAATTGGTGCTGATCTAAAAATTCCTAATAATCATAAGTTAGAATCTTTTGAATTGATTTCTTTGTTGAAAAAAAGAATTATTAATATACCTACATAACAATAATTGGAAAAATTCTTTCCAATCTAAAGGCAAATGGTATTTTAACATACAAAGCTCCTTTCCTCACAAATCTTGGTATGAAAAGATTCAGTTTATAGACCGTAGACATATTACGACAATTATTAGAATGCGGACTGGGCACTGTCTCACAAAATCTCATCTTTATAAAATTAAAATTATCGACAGTCCGTACTGCGAATGTGGGAAAATTGAAACATTGGATCATATTTTCTGGGAATGTCCCATTAACAGAGTTGACGGATGTGACATTTATTGGGATTTAGTCAAGATTGGTGTAGCGACACCCTTCAACTTAACAATGCTCTTAAGTGACCCCAAACCTAAAATCCTTGTAAACCTATTACAATTCCTAACCAAATTCCAAATCAAACTATAAAAACTAATTTTTAACCACTGGAAATACTCTCCAGAAACAATTTTTTAGCTCACACCGAATATAGGGCATGAGTACAAGCTCAGACTCACGAAAGTGGCCCTAATACATATAAACACAAATGCACTGGCTGATTGCCCAAGAGAGCAGAGCCATAAAGAAGAAGCAAGCAAGCAAGCAAGTAAAAACAATAATAATATTGAAAAATAGATGGAGATGGTATTATTAAAAAGGATTCATATAATTCTCTTTTTCCCAGGATAAAAGGTAACTGTAAATTGCAGACAAATTTTGTATATCCGTTTTTTTGTTAAGTGGGTGTTCATCATTATTTATATGAATCATTTCCAGGAAATTGCGTTTTATTCTGTTGGATTCAATTGCTACGACCTTAGAGTTATTAAAATCCATGTTATGCCCCAAATCAATTACATGTTCGGCTAGTGAGCAAGATCTCTTCAACAGGCGACAGTCGCTTTTATGTGAAATAACCCTACTATATAGAGTGCGACTTGTCTGTCCAAAATAAGATCTGTTGCACACGTCGCACGTAATTCGATACACAACATTAGACTTTTCCAAGTCATTAGATTTACTCTTGGTCCTAGAGAATAAAACGCCGATTGATTTGATTAACTTAATAGAAAATTTACAATTGGGTACTATCCGGAGAATATCTAATAATTTCGGAGTCAAGTCATTGATAAGTGGCAAAGAGTAAAAATGAGTAATAGGAGGATCAACTCCAGGATCTATGTTGGGTTTTGGTTGATCGTTCCTCACATTAAAAAAAAAGTTGTTTAAAAGCCGTCTAGGATAGGAGTTTTCCAAAAGAATATTGAATAATACATTAAGATCTTTTTTCCTAAATTCAGGATAAGAAAGCTTACAAACCCTATTTTTGAGAGACCTAACTAAGTTTATTTTCATTTTAAGGGGGTGGTTGGAAAAGAAATTCATGAATCTATCCGATGAGATGGGTTTCCTATACCATTGTGTTTTAAGACCAGAAGATGTTTTATGGACCCTCATGTCTAAGAAAGGGATGCTGTTGTTTGTCTCCAGTTCTACTGTAAATTGTAGGTTTTGATTAAAACTATTGAAGATGTCCAAAGTTTCATTAACTTTGTCCCGGGGCAGTGCAAGAATTAGATCATCTACATAGCGTTTTATGAAAGGTATATCAAAAGAGGTTTTTTGTATAGAGATTCTAATCAGTTCGTCTAGAACAAAACTACATAAAATAGGAGACAATTTGGACCCCATTGGAGTGCCGAAACATTGTTTGTAGAAACAGTTATCAAAAACAAAGACATTAGAGTCGAAAACAAATTTAAGAAGGGTCAAAAAGGTGTCCAGAGAAATCGAACAATGAGGAGAGATGTTACTCCATAGGGAGGTAATACATTAAATGACAGTCTCTAAAGGTAAGTTTGAAAATAAGGATACTACATCAAAA